>JANHFO010004545.1:38376-52832 GCA_032468095.1 Pareas carinatus | reverse complement strand
ATCAGATGCTACAAGAGACTCTACAATTCAGGAAATAAAGACTTCCTGCATGTTTTGCTTTGGTTTTGAAATATATTTGATCATGGGTAAAAGAGCAGTACAGGTAGTCCTCAACATATGATCATAGTTGGGACCAGATCTTCCATTGCTAAACATTGTGGTCATTGAGTCATACCTGCTTTCATCACGGTTGTTAAATGAATCATGTAATCGTTAAATGACTCTGGCTTCCCCCCATTGACTTTGCTAGTTGGAAGATCTCTGAGATGATCACAAAAGTGGTGATCTGTGACCCTGAAGATGCAGCTAAGGTGTGCAGGAAACCCACCACAGTAGTAATGGGGGGCTTTAGCTATCCTGACAACTACAAGGCAAACTCTGCAGCAAGTGAGAGATCAAACAAGTTCCTGGAGAGTTTAGCTGACATCTTTGCTATCCAAAAGATAAAGAAGAGAACTAGAGCATCGGCTGTACTGGGCTTGTTTCTTACTAAGAAAGATAAACCGAGAGAGGTGGTTGGTGATGTGGGAACTTTGGGGGAAGAGTAACCACCTCATACTGGAGTTCAGCATCATGCAGGGACAAGTAATCAAACAAAGACAAATTAGTTTCTTAGATTTAAGAGAGGTGATTTCAATGAAGAGAAAGTTTAGGAATTATTACATAGAAATCCTAAAGGGGAAAGCAACTCAAGATGCTTGGGAAATTCTGAAAAATGCGACAGAGAAAGAAAAACAAGACATCCCAGATAAAACCACCATGGCTGTATAAAGAACACTCAAACAAACTGGGAGGGGAAAAAAGGACAAGTGAAAACAATGGAAAGAGGGACACAGTACTAAAATGGAATCTGCAAGAACGGAGTCTGGAAAGCTAAGGCACGAAATGAACTAAGACTTGCAACAAATGCCAAAAATAATTTAAATAGTATCTTTCAATATGTAAGAAACCTGAAGAAAGTCAAGGACATGATTGATCCACTAGTGGGAGAAGATGGCAAGGAAATGATGGGTAGCAGGAAGAAAGTGGAACTGCTTAACTCATTCTTTGCATCTCTCTTTATGCAAAAGGAAAAAGAGTCCAACCTATCAAAAGCAGCATTGTAGGAGACAGAGCAGGAATGCAATTCAAAATAGGCAAGAATATGGTAAGAAAACACCTATCCACTCTAGATGAGTTCAAATCAACCAGGACCAGATGGATTATATCCCAGAGTTCTGAAGGAACTGACAGATGTGATCTCAGAACCACTGAGCCAAACGTACAGGTGTAGGCAATGGGCTCAACAGTAGTAGCAATGAGAGGGACCTAGGTGTTCTAGTGGACTACCAGTTAAGTATTATCCAGCAGTGTGCTGCGGTTGCCAAAAAAAGCCAAACAGTTCTAGGCTGCATCAACAGAAGATAGTATCAAATCATGAGAAGTGAAAGTGCTGCTTTATACTGCACTAGTTAGACCATACTTGGAATACTGTGTCCTAGTCATCACAGCGTAAAAAAGATACTGAGATTCTAGAAAGAGTGCAGAGGAGAGCAAGATAAAGAGTCTGGAGGCTAAACTGTACAATGAACGGCTGAAGGAGCTAGGTATGTCTAATGTAACAAAGAAGACTGGGGATGACATGATAGAGGTCTTCCAGTACTTGAGGGGCTGTCACAGAGATGCTCTATCAAAGCATCTGAGGGCAGGACAAGAAGTAATGGGTAGAAGGCCATTACAGATTCAGCCTAGAGGTAAGGAGAAATTTTCTGGCAGCAAGAACAATTAATCAGTGGAACTTGCGTCCAGAAATTGTGGGTGCTCCATCACTGGAGCTTTTCAAGAACACATTGGACATCCATTTGTCTGGAATGGCATAGGTTCCTTGCTCGAGCAGGGGATTGGATTAGAAGACTAGAATGTCCCTTCCAACCCTGTTATTCTATGTTCTAGCTTATCACTATTTCTTAAATTGCCCTCAGCTTTTTTTCATTGATCATTTAAATATATTTCCTCTCCTTCCAACTTCACTGAATCAATGGGATATAGAAGAAAAAGCAGAAATTTTGCTGAATTATGGTACTACCACTGACTAAATGGATATGGTATTGGCTAATAAAACTAGATAACATACAATGTAATAAAAAATTAATCACATCAGTGACTTCTGAATTTACAAAGAAGTTCTCAACATGATTCTGCATTGCATTAAACCTTTTCATCACTCACCTTTATGGAACATTCACCCACTATTTCCAGCCGAGTCCCTCAGCTGGAAATTAGATAAATAATGAGCACACATTACTTAATTACATCAGTTATTCTTGTGTTGAACTTCTTGTTCCATGAAAAAGCTCCTACTCTGCATGTAACGGCTTTCTATAATATAAGCAACATAACTGACTAGTTTTAAGATATGCATCTCAATAGCAACTTGGAAGCTTAATACTTAAATGGGGGCCACGTGGAGCCCTCAAATATGAGTGTTGCTCCTTCAGTATTAAACTTCCAACAGTGAAAACAAGAAATAAATCCAGTAGTGAAACAAACTTAGATCTCACATGTATGCATTTGCACATTTTCTCTTGAATCAGAACAAGCTGGTGGTAAGCTGGAGATATGGGGGGGGAGGGGCGAGAATGCTTCAGAAAATGCAATGATTCCATCTCCAACATTAATATTCATCAGTATTAACTAAGTCTCCATCTTCATTCGAGTGAGAAAAATATTCAG
This sequence comes from Pareas carinatus, assembly GCA_032468095.1. NCBI lineage: Eukaryota > Metazoa > Chordata > Lepidosauria > Squamata > Pareidae > Pareas > Pareas carinatus. The sequence continues at coordinate 50,120 of JANHFO010004545.1, read as the reverse complement.
AAACCAAGATATTTGAGACAAAAACCTTATTTATTAAAAAAATTAAAAGGCAATCTTTTTATCAATTAACTCTCGTTAAAAACAGTGCCAACTCAAAGGCAGTTTTCTTATATTAGTATCATGTACATTGAAGAGCAATGACATGTATTAACTTAAACATACAGGCAGTAATCATATGCAAATTACAACCATGCACACTAACAACTTCAATATTAGCAGCATCAGTAAGGAAATTCATAATGTAGAAGACTGAGTTTTATCTAAGGGCAGAGAGTGTGTGAAATAATGCCCAGATTTTTCTTAAATGGGGAATTGACCATTGCTTATTTCTTATAGAAACCAGAGACCGTCTGACTGCAAATCTTAAAACCATTTCAGTAACTTGTAGAGCCTCATTTGAATGATCCCAATCTCCTCTCACACTCCATGTTAAGACTATGCTTTCTATGGGATCTATTTCTTCCCTCTTTCCTTCCTGTGTACCTTTTAAACAGATGAACAATTCTAGAGAAATCAACAACTTATTCACTGTTTAGTAACCTCAGAGTTGACATTACTTTAATAGATTGTATAAAGGCATCAAGGCTCCTATCAATCAATTCCAGGCATGAATTTCTTGAATAATAACCCAAGGAATAAAAGATTTTTAAAGATTTGCTATCAAGAGTGGCTACTGCACTGCCAGTGTCCCCCAATGAGAATGGGCAGCATTACTGACTTCTCCTTCCTTATCCTATTTGTGGGATCATACTTGTAGTCCCATCCTAGTATGGAAAAACAAGAATCATGCAATTCAAGTTTTATTTAGTCATGCCTTCAATGGTCTGTGTTCCATTAAGACCACAAAAGGGAAGAAGACAATTGTAGGGGTCATATGGTTTTAGTAACTGATAGGAACGTGAATGATGCCAACAGTGGAAGAGCACTGAAATTGAATACTACAAAATAATATAAATAATTTGCAAAATCACAACGGCCTACTTCAAAGGAGATTTTGCAGTCAACTCAATTCTTTGATCTGTATACGTCTTTTAGTGCAATATTTCAAGTTATTAAAAAAGGCTTGAAAACAATGAATGAATGAATGAATGAAGGTAGTTAATTAGGTGCCGAAAATGAAAAAAATCAATAAGGCAGGATTTCAAAATTCAAGAAAGCCAGTAACAGATGTGTGGAAAGGCACACACTACAATGGGAACATAAGCATGTATTAATGCATCACAAGTACAAAATACTGAGCTAAGGCACATTCACTTAGAAGTACTCTTTCCCATAGAAATCAAATGTCTGCAGTGTGATGGAAGAAGAGCTAAGGAGGACTAGCTTCATATAGGCAAGAAGTCATCCAGTGCTAGCCTGCAATATTGGAGCTATTGACATTATTCTGGGAATGACAGCAATTAATGCCAGACTGGATGCCTCTCTTTGCACAGTGGTAAACCAGTCTTATTGCATCGGATTCAAAAGAAACTACTGTATACATGTTCAAGAGAAAGAAGCCGTTCTATGCAGTGCTGCCTTTTAGCCACAGCACATATGTGCTGAATGATCAGAACATCAGGCAAGGCTACACTGAACAATTATCCACTGAAGTACTGCAGAATTCAGAAGAAAAGGGTCCAGCAGCCTTGCTGAAATTCTAAATTAAATTGTTAAAACGCTATTTTGTACATCATTTTGACTTAAAAAGTTGCCCTCCTTTTAAAAGCCAAATATATTTTAATGGTGTGAGCACACATACTATATAATATGAATAGTTCAGAACCATTTTATGGGAACTTGATTTAGAAATCTAATCAAGAGTAACACTTGAACACATAATAGAGAATGATCAAGAACCTATAATTGTTGCTATCAAGTTATCTACCTATAACTCACTGAATTGCTACTGATGTTGTGAAGTTTTCTTGTTTTCTTGCATTTGCCGATAGAAAAAACAGCAGATTCAAGCACAGTCCTCTCTACCTGCTATTTCTATTTTTCTGTTTTGTTCCTGTATACGATCGCTGAGTCTCTCATCACCAGATAAAAGGTGGATTCCTGCCATAGGAATTATGCCATCTATTGCAATGATTCCCTATCATGCTCAATAAGACACATAAAGAAACCTGTGACTTTTTATCATTATATAAAGTAGCCTTTCTCAACTTGCTTCTTTTCAGATGATCAAAGACTATAATATTCATTGAGATCCCAGACATCATAGGGATTGGCTGTTTGTGTAATCCCAGTTGTAATCTCAGTGTATTTGAAGGGTGTCAGATCTGGGACGGTTGCAAATGATAAAAATTGAAACCCAACACAATTCAAATGCATTATGACAATAATATTAGATTAAGCCAGATGAATAAGCACAGTTGTATTTCCTTTCTCTTTTTTTGATTGGGACATCTAAACTTTATTCAACATAATCACATCAGGGGGATATTAGCAGTGTCCATGCCAACCAAGAAAGCCAATAAATAAAGGATGGCACAGAGAATAGAATTTGAGAGTATTCCAAGTTTTATACACATGCTAAAATGAATTACCGGAATACCTCAGTAATATGGATGCAGGTGATCTCAATGTGTTCAATGTAACAAAAGCTGAAGCCAAATTCATTCTGAAAAAATGTAGTGCATTGCACATTAATTGAAGGTGAAATGTTTTTCAGTCAGATTGTTTTTCAGAGTTTCTTTCATATGTAATCACAAAAATTCTCTCCTCTATCCAGCTGAAGAGTTTTGTTCTATTATCAAGCTAACCTGAAACTACAAACCTTTTTCCAGATAGCTTAGTATAGCAAGAGGGAAAGGCTTCTCAAAATAATTATGCCTTTAACAAAGAATAATCCAGTATTAGCACTTATTTTGCACAATCTACATTCATTCACGTCAGCTTTCTTTCAGGTGATGGGATAAATGGGATCAATGCCAGCTACCAAATGCTCTAAGCTATTATGTAATCTATGCAGCTTTGTAGCTTTGCTCAAAGGGCATCTCAGAGGAATTTGGAGGAGAAGACTAAAAACATAACATCTTTTCCACTAAAAAAAAATCCTCAGAATAGTGGTATAATTTAATAACTCTGTGACTCTTCTAGGTAGTAAGATTCTCTTAATTGCAACTGGTAGCTAGTGCTCAAGAGACAAAAGTAATATGCAAAAAAAGGAATAATTGGTTGCCTTTTGTCTTAGAAGAAAGGAATGCACAGAAATCTATAATGCTTCAACCAACTGAAACATTCAAGTCCAATCATTTAGGATCAAAACAAAAAAAGAGATGACTCTTGAGGGTATACATGTGTACACACATAGAGACAACTTCCCTTTAAAAACATCATAAATTGTTTCTGAACTATCCCATTTGCAAAAGACCTGCTTTATTAAACACAGTTGATATTCCCTGTGTGTCATGTCACGCTTGGAGACAAATTGCATAATCTACATCTTATTGAAACACATGCATCCTCAAAATCACACATTATGGAATTGCTGTAGATTGTCTTGTTAAGACAGCATGAGTGTTCAAATATTGCTTGGACGGTTCAAACTTTAAAGTAGCAGCTGACTCAAATGACTGGAGCAACGGTCCTTTCTGCCAGAAGTTCTTCCACACTGTTGCCTCCTTCAATAGTTCACTGTCTCCACTCAGAAATGTTTAAGACAAGATTCTTCATAGCAGTTATCAAATGGACAGAAATGTTTCACCACATGTATTCTTCTATTTTAATCCTTCCTTTATCTAAAATTCTAAAATTCCCATGTTTCCAGCCATTTAAGGCCTGCCATTGAACTGCTGGGATCAGAAGCCAGAGGTCCTGTCATCCCATAGGATAGAGGATGGAAGAGGTAAAAGCTGTGGAAAACACACACACACAAACATATAAACAATAAATTAAATTACCAAAAGCATAGGGTCAAAAAATCAGAAGGTATCTCAGTATCAACTAGGTTGACGTAACTGATAGCACATAACATTTGTAATGCATAACAGAGTCCATTCAATTATATTGTTCACTGAATTCTGAGTTAAAGTGAAACTGACAGTTGTGAAAGTAAAGCTGTTTACAACATTTAAGGAATTTCAGAATAGTGGTAATATGTTCTGTATTTTGGGGATATAACCATCTATCTCTCATCATAGACTGATCATTTCTTGTTGGCTTGGAGTTCTCTGCTATTGTACCGTCCATGGGAAGACAGGGCCTATTTATACAGTCTATAGGACACTATTCGATTTCAGCGGGAGCCCAAAATTGTGCCTGGAGCTCTGGAATCTGCTTTAGTCTCCCCTTCAGACAAGAGAGTGGCAATGGTCTTAGACTTAATTGCATCTGTATAGACTCTCTAGGCACATGGATCATGCTTCCAGGCTTCCAGCAGAACTCAGATGATGAAATGGCATAAGAGATGCCTAGAGTGCTGTTGGAAGAAAGTGAAGAGTGAACCTGATCAAACATGGGTAAAAGATTTCCTTGAGAATTACCCTGTGGCATTAAAGAAAACAAAGGTAGCTTTTATCCACTCTTATTATATATGCAGAGAGCTGGCTGGTGGTCCTATTTAAAATAATCCAGTCCCAGTTCCCAAGATTCTCACCTCGAGAATGTTTACAGGGCTACTGTAAGTTCTGTTCTAGCTGTCTGTTTCATAAAGTTACTCAGATTAACTCAGAATTTGATTGCACAGATCTTACAAGCTGTCTGAGCCATAGTCTTGCCCAGTTATCCGAAAGAGTTTGGATCTGTTGCTCTAATGACGTGAACAAGGTCCTTTAAATTGAGGTGTGAGTTCAGCCACCAATGTTTTAGAGCAGTGGTTCCCAATCTTTTTCAGTCCACTGCCCCTTGGTGCTACAGACTCATCCTCAGTGCCCCTCATCCCCACCGTCTATAAATAGCATTATTCTGAATAGCGGTTTGCACGACCCACTAAGGAAGATAGTAAGAGTAAAATTATTCAAAATTCAATTTAAAAATCTTTTTAGTTAATGTTAATTCAACAAAATTGTTGAACATGATCCAGTGATAACAGGTTAGCAAAGTCTCATAGTCATTTATCAAGAACCTTAGTAACTAGTAACTTACTAAACTCTGTAAAATTTAGTAACTACTTCACTGTTCAGGAAATTCTTAATGTGATGGATGGGCTTGATGAAGTGATACCAGTTTTCCAATGTCTGGTTTTAAGTCATTTAGCAGGAATCTTAAATCGCCACGTTCAGTAATCTGGAGTCAATTTCTTTGTTTGGAACAGTGGTCGCCAATCTTTTTGACCTCGGGGACCACCAACTTCATAATTTGAAATCCCAACATGAATTTTTTAAAAGGTACGTACATTTGTAAAATAATGATCAGAGAACTTCCATTTTATTAATATAAAAGGCACCTATTTAATGTAACAAAATGTAAAACACTTATTTAATTATAACAAAATTATAAATGCTTATTTAATTATAACAAAATATTTCAAGGTTGTTTAATTCTAAAAAAATTATTAGATTATTAAAGTAATTGAAGCTAATTTAAGTATTACACATTTTAGTGTGATATTTGTTCCTGCTTGAGAGAGAGAGAGAGACAGAGAGGAAGAGAGAGAGAGAGAGAGAGAGAGAGAAAGCAAGAGAGACAGAGAGAAAGAGAGAGAATGAGAAAGATAGACTGAGAGAGGGAGAGAGAGAAGGAGAGTGATGGAGAGAAGGAGGGAGGGAGGGAGAGAGAGAATGAGAGACATACAGAATGATACTCTTTCTCTCTCTCTCTGTCTCTCTCTCTCTCACACACACATACACACACACAGAGAATGAGAGAAAGAGAAAGAGAAACAGAGAGACACATACATGCAGAGAATCACTCACTCACACACACACACACGAGAGAGAGCGCTCTGGCGTTTCACTCACTTTCAGAGACTTTCATCTTAGATTTGCTCATTTTGATTATGACTCATGCGCCGGGCAGAATTCAGAAGTCACGCCATGCTTGTTAAGTGGGAGCAGGAGTGAAAAGCTGGGGATGACCCCACTTGCCTCCCCTCCTCCATGAGAGGCAAGAGGTGGGCACTGCCCAGAAGGCGCAGGGGCGGGCACAAGTCTCCCAGCACCTAAGGACCATAAGGCACAGCACGAAAGGCATGCTGCTTTGCTTAATTTGCGATGGCAGCAGCACGACAGGGCAAGGACAGGACTCCAAAGCCAGCCTTCGTACTGTGCCTTACGTTCCTTATGTGCAGGGAGGCTTGTGCCCCCACACCTTCTGGGCAGCGCCCCCTGCCTCTTAGCATCCCCCCCTGCCAACTCACTTGCCTCTTAGTGCCCCTTAAGCTATCCCATCGCCCCCCAGGGGGCGGTACCACCCACTTTGGGAACCACTGTTTTAGAGCCATTGGGATTGGCCGGTTCCAACTGTGCTGGTAGGGGAGGCATGCTTGCGAGCTAATCGGCCTGGTAGGGTCCAGGAGAAGGATCTCCTCTGCTGTTACACATGGAACATTTTGCTCTCTGGAATAAGATTTGCTCTAATTCTCCTGAACTTCCACTAGACCCTAAAGATCTGGGTCTGCCAGTTGACTTAGGGCTCTGATGGGGGAGCATCACAGTAGAAGAGACTGATCAATTAACAACAAATCTCATCTCCCCCCCTCCATCCTACTTCCACCTTCCTCATCTTTAATTGGGCTGCAGTGTTTGCTTGTGTATTAATTTTTAATTTATACTATTTTTATCTTTTATTCCTGTAAGCCGCCCAGAGTTACTCTGAGCTAAGAATAAAAATAAATGTCCTTCCTGATGGATTAAGTTTCCTGGGAGGTGACATGTGGTTAGATTCAGGCAATTAATTATTTTTGAGCAGCTCAAGAACTGATTCTTACCTATACACACTGACCATGACCAACATTGCTATTCCATAGTTGTAAATCTTCCTAGACTGAATGCTGGTTGAAAAAAACCAAACACAGAATTTCAGGAATACATCCCATGTAATTCCTGAGGGAAAAACAATAAATTAGATTTGATTTGTAATTAAATTAATGCAGTTTATATGACAGTCGTTCATGCATTTAATCAGTTTTCCCCCATCTCATTAGAAATCACAATTTGTTAGCAACTTCTGAAAGGTTTATATGGGCAAAAAAAAATCTGTGGAAAAGAACATGCAGGCCTCAGGCAGGGCATTTTGAGGCAAGTGATGGACAAGTGATGGGCAAGATAAAAATGATGTATAATTTTTTTTTTTAAAAGTACCTGTAGTGTTTTATATCCTGAGACCAAAAATGAGAATATTTAAAGATGAGTTTTTAAACAATATTCAAAGAAAGCTTTTTAAAATTAAAGTATTTCTGCAACACATTTGAGGGCAAATTGTTTTAGAATCTTTATCAAACTCCTATTTGAAACAGTTTCTGATCATTCTAACATCCATAGTATCAATACCGAAATGATGAGAATAGGACAATACATTGCACAGGGCTATTGAATAACAGCTAGCATTTTGTATCCTGATCTCCTAAATTCAATTCTAGATTACAGTGGTCTCAATGCTGATGAAGAAATTTCTTCCTCAGAACCTTTTCAAAACATTAACTCTAAATGAGCAATGAGTTAAGGTAAATATTATGATCGCTTCCACTCATGCTTTTCAAGACTTTCTGTAATCTGATTAACATATTTATTTTTTTCTTTATGAAGATTTGTAAATCTTACCTGTCAACATGATGGAGAAAAGCATGGCAGGGAAGTAATGATGGAAATAGAGCACTCTGCCCATCATGAAGAAAGGAAAATAATGGAGAAACCATCCCAGGATAATCCTTCCCCCACCGTGCAGCAAAACCCGAGCAAGCTCTGTAATATATGTAGATATCTAAGGATATTTTCATTGGCATTTATTTAATCGCAAAGATGCATACAATACAAGCATTGGATCCTTTGAAATATCATAGAGAGATCTAATTCTAAGGAATGTGTAAATACTAAATGCCATAGATTTGCCACATTACAGGCTCATGGAACAGAATTACTGCTGACATACTGTATGCTTTGTGGAAAGCTTTCGAAAATCAAAACGTACTATACTATTAACAATCAGATCTATTTCCTTTAAGCATGATAGCAAACATTACAGTACCAAGCTAGGTAAAAAAAGCCACTGGAACATTAATAACCATTATGAATAAATGCATGAAAGAGCATCTTGAAAGCGGCCGTGATTCTAAGCAAAAACCACATGAACTTTCATGATTACAGATCTCAATTTACAACCAGTCCCTTAGTGATTGTTCAGAGTTACAATGCATCCTTCAAAAGGTACATATGACCAGGTTTCAAAGTTCCAACAACCATTCTCCACCTCACAATCACATGATTGCATTTTGTCCACTTGGCAACCAGCCCTCATTTACAGCTGTTTGCACTGTCCGGTAGTCACATGACTACGATTTATGATTCCCCTCCCACCAAGAAAGCAGCATTTACATCATTGTAAAAATTGGCAAAATTGCCCCATAGCGAACAGTGGGATTGTTTAATGGCTGTGGTGTTAGTTTAACAACCACAGATTCACTTAATGACCATCGTAATTCACTAAAACATAATTGCAAAAAGGTCATACATTTGGGTCAGTCACATGATAATCCATTTTACAATTGTCATGACTTATGACCATTTTGATCTAGTGGTTAAGGCATCAGACTAGAAAACTGGAGACCGTGAAAGCCAGTCAGGTGACCTTGGCCCACTCCTTCTCTCTCAACACGGCCTACCTCACAGGTTTGTTGTTGGGGGGGAAATAAGAGGAGAAAGTTTTGTTGGATATGTTTTTGCCTTGAGTTATTTGTAAAAATAATAAAGGGGGGGGGAAATAAAGCAAAATAAAATAATAAAATAACAGGCTGCATTACTGTCATAAGTTGAAGATTGCCTGCATAGGTCTTCTCCAGTTGTGTGCTCCTCACATATTATCTGTTCTCTTAATTCCAAACTCATATGGCCAAAAGCCATAGAATCTTATATATTGAAGCCCAAGCCAATTAAGCAAAAGTACACTGGAAAAGGCTATTAAAAAGCTGGAACACTCTAGTTAGAGCCATCTGAACATGAATTTCTATAAACAGTGCAGTATTAGTGATATCATTGTATCCAATTATTAAGGAACCTAAAGTGCAAAATTAATGGAACAAAGAACAGTGAATAGCTCTCCAGTTTTCCAGTTTTAATTTATTGCATTTGCTTTTTTGGATCTCAACATCAGTGATAATCCTCCTTATCTTCCTTTTCCAATAATCTTTCTCTGAAGGAAATGTGATATAGCATGAGCTACATGGCATTTCTTGTTTCAGAGTTCAAAGCAAGAATTTATAATAACAAGAAGAAAATTGGTCTTACCTTTGTGTTCAGCTGTCAACTGAACTCCTCGCTTCACAGCCACAGATATAAATATTATCATTATAAGATATAATCCAATAGCAATTAGACTCATCCACCAAATCACCTGTTTTATTTTTAAAAAAAGCATTGTAAATAACCCTATTCGGTGCAATTTTTTTCTTCTGTACAATTGTGCCCTATTCTCAAGTCCCTGCAGTTTTCTTGGCAAGGCTTTTCAAAAGTGGTTTGCCATTACTTCCTTCCTAGACCTGAGAGAGTGTGACTGGCCCAAGTTCATACAGCTGGGTTTGTGCCTAAGGTAGAATTAGAACTCACATCCCCCCAGTTTCTAGTCTAATGTCTTAATCACTACACCAAACTGCAACATAAATGATAAAAACATAAAATATAAAAATTACAATTATGAAGAAAAGATTACAAAGAGAACTACTCAAGTGGAATAAACATTCTAGGGAGCTCAATACAAAGATGACTCATCCAAACTCAAGACAAAGAACCAAGATTTTGCTTACCGGGTTTCCCAGCAAGTAAACTCTATAGTCTGTTTCATTGACCCCAGAAAAACGCAGACCCTATGGAGAAATTGATGGCTGAATCAGAAGTGATTGAAGTATTTCACCATTAGCGCTAATTTTTTTAATTTAAGTCTGATTTCTTCCTCTATTATAGGGGGAAAATGTACCAGTAGTTTTTGACTTACAACTGTAATTGAGCCTGGAATCATGTTCATAAATCATTTCAATTATAAGTTGAGGCATCAGCTGAATGGATTCGAAGTTATGACCATTTTTGGGCAATAGTGGTTACGTGAATGCTGCAGTCATTAAGCTAACACTGTGATCATTAAGAGTAACCATTTTCCCTAAGAGTTGGATTTTTTGTCAGAAACCAGAAATAAATGCTAGCAACTGGAATATATATTGCAAATCATGATCACGTACTTGTGTAACAGTGCAAGCTGCCATAAAGGCGAGTCAGTTGCCAAGCGCCCAAAGTACGATCGTATGACCTGCAGGTGAGGGTTTCATAACACCAAAAACAGGTTGTAAATAGCTCTGGGCAGATTTGTTGTAACATCAAATGGTCATTAAATAACCAGCTGTAAACCAAGCACAACCTGTATTTCATATTTATAAAACAATTCAAGTTTGGGTTTAACTGCAGTTAAATATTTTCCAAGAACAGTTTTGCACAAGCTTCCTATGTCTTTGCTAATCAGTATTCTAGAAGCATCTGTTTAAATAACAGCCTCTAAATACAGTACTTAGAATGTTTCTATTAAGCAATAAGAACTGAAGGAAAAAAGGGGTGTGTGTGCAAAGGTCATTTAAATATGCATCCTGGAAGTATGCAAAAAGAACTAACAGCAATTCTTCATACTATTTTTTTAAACATTGATGCTAATCATATACCTGGTAATTGATTGGCCAATGCCAGGGTTTTGAAGTGACTTCATTCTCCTTTGGTTTAAGGCCACTATTTCCCTTCAGATGAAATGAAAGGCACAGTTATCAGTTATGCTATTAATGAACAATTCAGAGCAATTCGAATCTCAGTCCAAATCAAGCTGGCAGAAACATAGATAAAAGGATAATTTGCGTTTTATGCTCCTGATTAAGGAGCTACAAAAGTCTGAACATAAAATACTAATTTTCCAATTCCTTCCATTCATCAGTAATTCTCTCGCACGTCAAGAATCTCAGATTCATTTTTTAAAAATATTTTCACTTGTGAAAATATGTTTAATAAACTATATAAAATATTTTACATTTCTTTATCTACAATATATTTCACAGGCAAATGCCACAATCTAAGATATGTTAATCTTAAGCCTCCCCAGATCACTGAAAGTGCCTTAAAAATTGCTGATTAGAAATTAAATACAAACTTATTGGATTGCATCTTCTGCGATTTTGGCCCAAATTGTTTTTTTAAGTAGAATGTTAAATAATGACTCCTAAGCAATCTACCTACTCGGATCATAACCATGTGAGATTCCAGCAGTATTTCTGGGAAGGAAGGTTTCAGAACATCCAAACTGATATTGGGCACTACAGAAAAGAAGACAGTTTAAGATGAATTTTATACATTAAACTTCTCTCAGCACTCAAGTACACTCAGTGGGACAGCATTATTGAAATAGCAAAGAGAAACAAAATATGCAACCAAATCTTGACTCGTCGAATTTCCCTCAAGCCCTCATTCCAGTAACATCCTGGAACAAATCTAAATAAATAAAATAGATAAATAAATTAAAACTGAATCACAGAATGTTCCATTTTTCTAAGACTTTGAGATGAGGAAACAAGGGGCAACCTAGCATAGGTGTGCCAAATAATTTAAGACAGCTTTTTTCTGATATCACTCAGATAGATA
>JANHFO010004545.1:7746-24084 GCA_032468095.1 Pareas carinatus | reverse complement strand
TGCAGATAACTGGGCCCTATGCCATGGAGCACTTTAAAGGTGGTTACCAACACCTTGAAGTGCACCCGAGAGACCACTGGCAGCCAGTGCACCTACAACACTATCAAATCAGTCACTAGATTGACACTGTCTCCATTTGTAGTTTCCAGGTTTGCTGACAAAATTCAGAGGTTTTGAAAAAGCAACAATGTAGGGGCCAACCATACCTCAGGGGGAATAATGTTCCATAAAGAAAGGGACACCACGGAGAAGCCTTGAATCTAGGCTTCTGTAAAACTGTTGAGGCCGCTGCATTCTGAACTAACTGAAACTTCTGAATACTCTTCAAAGGCAGCCTCATGTCGAGTGCATTACAATAGTCCAGATGGGAGGTAACCAGGGCCTGGGTGACTGTGAGAACAGCATCTTGATTCAGGAATGGGCATAACTTCCATACAACACAAACTTGCTAAAAAGTTCTCCTGGCCACAACTACCACTTGCTCCTCAAGCAAAAGTCACAGGTCCAGGAGAAGCCCTGGATAATGCACCGTACTATGGATTTTTTTTGGAAGTATATGCTTATTTAACTGCTTTTTTAGTTTTCATATTTTGCATCTCCCCTGTTTAGCTGGGTTTTTGTCTTTTTAGACATTGATGGTATTTTTAATATATTTATTTCTGTGTTCTTCCATCTTATAATCTTTATTAATGCATGAACAAGCAGAAGAAAAACAGTAACCAATAGAAAAATTAAGATAAACAGGAAACCACAAAAGTAAACCAAAAAAGAAAAAAAAGAAACAAATGCATGTTAGAAAAAATAAATATAAACCATAACACTGATTTCTTAAACTGCAAATTAAAATTTGATCACATGGATAAATATTAATCAGATTTTCTACAAAAATCATAATACAGTTCCCAGGCAAAACCTCTCCACATAAAATTTTCTATTACTGAATGGCCATTCTTGAGAATCCTTCATAATAATAGTCTGTTATCAGCAAAGCGGTTACAAGTGTTTGGCATAAGATAAAGTCTGAATGAGATGTATGCAGGCTTGGCCAATTAATTCCACTTAATCCTTCTCAGTAGAGAAGACCAAGCACAGACCAAGCCATACAAAACAGCTGCTTACCAAAAATCAGGATGATAGCAGTGATTACTGCTGCAGGCAATGATCTGGACAGCTCCAGCACTGTGAGGTAGCAGAAGGGGATCAGACATGAACCAAGGAAGGCACAGAACTGAATAAAAGAGAAGAGAAACATATTCACAAGGTCGTTAAGATAATCTAGCTTCCTCTACTGATTTTGCTTGTGGGAACCCAGCTGGGAAGGTCACAAATGGTAATCACATGACCCCAGGATACAGCAACTATGGTAAAGACATGCTGGTTGCCAAGCACCCAAATTTTGATCACGTGACCATGAAGATGCTGTGACAGTTGTAAGTGAATGGTTGTAAGTCACTTTTTTCAGTGCTACTGTAACCTTGAATAGTTTACTAAGCAAATGGCCATAGGTCAAGGACCACCTGTACTACTAGCCTGATATTTCCCAGGAATTTAGCTACTGAAATTCTTATTTTCAATTTATGTTCTGTTCTGCCTTCCATCTCTCTTCATTGATAGCCTCTTCAAACTCTGCTAATGCAACAGCTTCATAATTTCACAAAGTGAGAAAATATTGTTGACAGCAACAGGAATAGCACTTAGACTTATATATCACTCTGTAGTGGTTTACAGCACTGTCTGGACAGTTTATGATGTCAGCATGTTGCCTCCAACAATCTGGGTCCTCATTTTACCAACCTCGGAAGGATGGGTGTCTGAGTCAACCTTGAACCCATCAGGATCGAAGCCCTGCCTGCGATCATACATTCTAACCACTGCGCTACCAGGGCTCCATCTATTGATCCAAGCCAAATACACACTGTCCAATACACTGTCCCATTAAATGTGGAAAGAGTCTCTGTATTTAAAACAAAAATTAAAGAATGGAATTTGTTCTGCTAGGCATTGCGTACCTTAAGATGCAATTCTTCAATTACGCTTTATTTCGTGCATAACTTCAAATATTGAATCCATTCCTTAATTCTATTCACTCCACTCTAACATCATTAATATGTGTGTCCCAAACTAGTCAAATTACTTACAGATCAATCAGCTATACTGGAAAAGGAACCAGTAAAGAATGGCATGTCTGAGACAAAGAAAGCTCCCTCATAGGTAGATTTATTCTCTATTAACAGGAGAGTCAACTGAAAAGATGGGCATCACATATTAAGAGGCAACTGCTAAAAAAATGAAGTAACTTTTAGAGTTTCCTCAGAGGAAGCAGCAGTACATAAAATAAAACAAATATTTCATCTCCCTTATTTATTTCTATACAATTTAAAACTTTAACTACAAACTATATTTCATTTTAACATACAGCAAACTCTTATGAGGAGTAATACCTGGCTTACCCTGATTACAAGGATGGACTATCCAGTTCTGTATTTGCCCTTCAGCTCAGGCTACTGCTGGCCACTGAAGGCATTTACAAATGATCTATTTAAAGGAGAGATTCGCCAGAAATGGCCATTCTAGTCTCCCTTCCTTTTCCAGGGAATCTCTCCTGTTAATACAGCAAACTATTAAAGAAATGTTTTTAAAATGAGGTTTGTATTACAGACCATTTCAAAATCTCTCCTTAAAATCTAAAGTGGCTCTAACATTTCCTTTCATCATCAGTAATTCAGGAAGCTCCCAATGGTAGATGGTACCATTAGAACAGGTTTGCAAGAAGAAAATACCAATAGAAAAAACACCTGTTTCATTCTTGGATTAAGAAGATTTCCACAGATAGGAGTCTCAGTCAGAATAAATTCTGCCTCTAACAGTGAGTAGAATTAAAAAGAGGAATCTGCTACTATACTCCAGAGATATATTTATAATCTTACCGCTCTCATTCCTACATAGTTATGTTGTTCATATTTGTCCCCAGGTTTCTGGAAAGGAAAAGTACCATCATAGCCACTCAGATAGCCAGCAAGTCCTATTAGCATCTAGGAATGAAAAGGACCAATATTTGTAAAGAAGATAATTCAAACGTTTATGAGATCAAATCAAATATCATTTGATAAGTAAATAAAAGGTAACGCTTATGGGTGATGGCTTTCAAAAATGAACCTTGTGCTTAATTAAATATATTAAGCAGGAGTAATGAAAATGGAAGAAAGCTATCACTATCATGATCTTGTCGTCACGTTACAGGTAAGCATCAGATCAAAAACATTAACAAAAGCCTAGACCAAAAGCAGTTAAATTAAGTAAAGTGAAGGCTAGCCATAGATTACAATGGAAGCTAACTGATATAAGATCAATGAACAAAGCTAATCTACTCCCAATGATTGTCATTCCAAAATGTATATATGAAAGCATATAGTAGGCATGCCAAGAAAAAAAAATACACTATAAATACCGGCCCTCAGAAAAGAGGTCATGTTAGGAATACTTGCGTCCCAACCTTCCTATATAACAAAATTTTATGCATGAAAAAACTATGGGAATTCTAAACATTCAACAAAATGTTAAAAGAATAGTATATATTTTCAAGTCTGGAAGTTGAACTCCAAAACAATGGGTGAAGGCAGGTCAAAAATTTAGATTCATATTTATTTTTAAAATTCAGAATTTTGTATGATTACTTTCCAATCAATTACTAAATACTTTCTTCTGTCACATTAAAATTGCAATTTTAAAAGAAAGCTTCTGTTAGACTGGAACTGCACTAAAGAGTTCAGAGTTGAGCATTTTTAGAATAATAGTTTACCATGTCATACTAAAATCAATTAGATTTAAACTGATCTGTCAATTTTGAAAGAGATTATTTCTCATGTTCAAGCTAAGGATGAAAGAGCAACTAGATAGCAAGATCCAAAATAATAACTTTTAAAGAATGTTAACTGAAGTGTTTATAATGCTAACAGGAAGTAAACCTTTTCCACCAAGAGTCCTCAAGAATATTAAATAAATCTCAAACGGTTAGAATATTATAGTAGCTTTTTACCTTCCCCAAAGGTGGATGGACATCAAAGAAAAATGTCCGGTTAATATAATAACTCCCCATCTTTCCAAAATGTGTTTCATCCCAGCTATAAAAAGACAAAAGTAACATAAATTCATTATCAGGGTTTTAACTTCATACTTACTTACATTTTCAGTCTTGTTTACTTCTAGTTTATCAGAATAATGCGTTCTTAACAATTCTGTATGTAGTTCATGAAAAAAGCAGCTGATCTTTCCAAATTAGTTTCTACTAGGGCTAGGTAAAGAGTTCTCTTTGATCACATTAATTTATATTGTTCTTTAATTCTACAAATATGCAACTCTATTACATTGATTTCCACCCCATAGGGTGCATAATTAAGCATCTATAATGTGTACAAACATGCTTTTAGGAAGCTAACAACACACAAATTAAAGACTGAGATTTGTGATCATAGCTTTTGTAGGTCGGTCTTATAACCAGAATATGCATGAAAACTGAAAACTAATCATACATTGCTATAAAAGTGTAGTGTCCATTTTGGAGAAGTTCATTCTCCAATTCATCCTGGTGGAAATAAATCAAGAAATTAAGTCCCAGCCATTTGATTCTATTTATAATTAGATGAACCTAAGTTCATTTTAAGGCATAGGCTTTGCCATGAATAACTGAGCATTAGATCACTCTGATTTTATGTTTATTTACTTTATTATTAAGCTTACAGGAAGTTTGTAAACATTATAAGGTTGCAACCATCATATTTGTATGACAAGAATGACAAAGTGAACAGGAACAAAGCAAAGGGGCATCATTCTCCCTTGTCAAACACCTTAAAAAGTTCTTCAAAATACCAGCAGGACAAGGCTGTTCAGATCTAAGGGACAACCTCATTCCAGAGGGCAGGTGCTACTACAGAGAAGGCATACTTCCAAAGTCCTGAAATGGCACTGTGTAATTAAAGGAACCTGTTGTGAAAAACCCCTGCAGGATTGAATCAGTCAGGCAGATACTACGGGATAAGAGGCAGTACCATATATAACCAGGCCCGATGCCGCTTGCAGTAACTACAACCAAAGATAGACTAAACTGCAGGACTTATAATAATCAGCATGCTATTAATGACAGCAAGAAACAGACCATTGCTGCATAGGCTTAAATGCCATACCTCAAAATCCTCTACACAAAGTACCCTCAATAAAAAAATTCCTAAAATGGACTTGCACAGATATTTATCACATTTAACATATTAACACTTCTTTTACTACAAAGCCAATGCTTGACCACTACAACAAACAATGCTTGATCGCTGAAATAAGTTCTGTTGCATTTCTCTGTATTTTCCTGTTTTTTTTTCTGATGTTTGTAAGAGCGCAGCAATGTGCCTTGAAAATTGTACCATGTTGACAGATAAACTGGAGTGCAAGGAGATGGGTCATTTCTTTGTGTTAGAAACACAGATACATTTGAATTTTGCTTAACCAGATCAGATTCTTGCATTTCATTCGTTTTGCGCTAGCTGATCTGTCCTGCACATTACGCCACGTATGCAGGCTTACATCCAGATGAAACCAACAGCCCAAATTGCATGTTCACTCAAATCAAGCCACAGGGTACCTTTGGACTAATGACTCCAGTTCAGCCTAACTCAACCCATAAGGTTGTTAGGACAAAAATGCAAGAGAATGATGCATGCTTGTGGAGAAAGTATAGTCCCAAAATGTTATTTTTCCTTATATTTTGCCTTTCAGGGCAAACGACACCAAGGCAGGTTAACCAACAGGCAACTGCACGAATCATCTGGAAGTAATCACCTATTTGAGGTGAGCTCTAATGCAAAAAAAAAAAACCAAACCACCCTCTCTTCCACCAAGTCCCGCCTCTAAAGCAAAGCCCCGCCCCCGTCGCCATGGCATCCCGCAACCCAATACCAGATGTGCGGCGGCTCCCGCAGCCGGTAGAAACGCGTAGCAAAGCTTAGGAGAGTGACGAAGGCGAGGGGGCTCCAGGACCGCCTTGGACTCGCGCGGACGCGGGGAGCCAAGACGGGAGCACTCGCCAGTCTGAGTGTTTTTCGCTGCCGGAGGCCCAGCACGGCCGGGCAACTCTTGCTCGTTGCTAGTGGCATTCGCGCCCTGGTGGGAGGCGCCTTCTGTCGGCTCCCGTAACCGGGCGCAGCGCATCACGGGAAGTAGAGTCCAGTTCGAGAGGCATGTTGGGCAAAAGGGTCGGGTATTTGCACCCACGTGAGGGAACCATAAAACCGACATTTTTTTTAACGGCATTGTGGGAAATGTAGTTCTTGAAATATGGTTATGTACTTCTATGAAGTTAAGCCTCGGAACTAATTCCCATCGGCATCAGTGAGCTTGCTACTTATACTATTAGGATCATAGCCTAGTGTCTAATTTTTGTTGGATTCAACAAAACCTTCTTTTGCTTATCTATCTGTGCTCAAAGTGGGCCAGTGACATCTCTTTGCTGGCTACTACATCTCTAAGCACTCCCAAGAGCAAAAAATAGGGCACTAACCTTTTTTATATGTCCATTATAGTAGGAATTGTAATTTAGATCCTGCTTGCCACTTTGTATTCAGTGAAATGACTTTATCTAAGTTTGATTTTAATCATGACTCAGTTGAATGGACTTTCATTTTTTAAAAAAATATCTGATAAAGCTCACTTCATATAATCAGGATTTTAGTGCTGACATTTGAGTAGGAATTCAGTTGGATTAAGTGTCACCTAAATGTAACTTGAAACTTAGACTCAATATCCAAAATATACAAAGCACAATATTTTTCAATATTATGTAGTGTATATGTGTCTTCATAGTCTCAACATGTGCACAAACATTTTTGGCAATCTAGTTTCGTTAGAATTTTTTCAGGCCACTTACTTGAATATTCTTGGATGATTCATCAATACTTTTTTTGCTGTTGTCCTTTAAATCATTGTGGGAGGAGAGCTGTATTAGCTTATGTAGTTAACCCAAATGTATCCCCAAATCAGGATTCTGGAAGCACCTTTACAGATTTTCAGAAAGTCTGAGTAAATAAAATTTGTTAACCTGAAAAAGTGCTTGCAAACTCCTTCAAACCTTAATTGTTTCTTTGGTGTCTCTTGACAGTTCTTTGTCCCTTACCTACGTATGATATTGCCTGCTACCACTGTGGAAAGATTACAGTATAATAAATATTGTGTATGGCAGTTGGGCAAAGGGACGGGAAGATTTCACATAAATTTGAAGAACCAACTTTTAAATTTATATTTCTTCTGTTATTGAACAAATTTTTGTGTGTCCTTAAGCTTCCTCATATGAAATATATCTAATTACAATTTCACAAGAATGTAGCTACTGTTTGAAGTATCTACTGATTAGGAGTCTTTGCCCATTTCAATCCCCAAGAACCAATCCAATCAGCCAGTTTCTTCTATAAGACTCTCAAGCTTTATTCTGTGTAATGAAATCTAGTGCATTTCTTAACAGTGAAGGAGAACAATGACAAAAATAACGCCGGAGAGAATCAAGGAAAATAAAAGCATTCAAACTACAGTGCATGAACTTAATGAAGAAGGTTGCATTCACTCCCAATTGGTAACATATTCACTTTTGAATGACATATTCAATAAGTTAAGCTATACTATAGTAAAATACAAAATGCTTCTGTCCAAAGCACACGAGTCATTGGCTGAAATGAGCTGCCTTAGAAATTGAACAAACAGAGCTATTAGAAAGGTCCTGGCATATTCTTGACGTTGCTCTACAAAATTACAGAGAAAAGGAAGAAGTAAAACTACAATTCCCACAATCCCAACAATTCGCCGGAACGGGGTAATTCGTTGAATCCGTGTCTGGCTAATATTAATATTCCAGCGCGGAACGAGGCGACTGAGCCTAAACCCGTTGTTAACGGAGTTAGGCTTCTTCTCAGCGAGATCCGTGTCAAGGGGGAGAGTGCGGAATGTGCGCCGCGTTAGCGAAGGTATTTGCTACTATCGCCTTCCGTCCCCCGGCAAGTTCGCGGATAAAAGAACACGATGTGGTTGTTTTCTGCCATTGTGATTTCTTCTTTTCACAACTTTACTTCAGTTTGATTATCCAACGTAAGAGTTAAAAGCTTTAAGTTAAAGTTTAATAGCTAATAGTTAACCTAAATATTTTAGGTAATATAGTTAAACTGTTCAGTCGAGGTTAATGCAGATTCTGAAGTCTTTTAGGACAGTGACCAGTTTTTGCATGCAGTTGAATGAGAGTTGAAATCTGAAGCCAGGGATAGTATTTGGAGGCATAAATAAACTAGGAAATGCAATTCCTAGAATTCAGTCCTTCTACACTGTGGAGGTAATAAGCCTTCCACTCCTTGAGTTGGCACAAATCAGTGCCAGCAAAAATTTATTACCCATCTTACCTAATGACATCTCTATCCTTCATTACTGCCTTTGCTCTGTCCTGGATTCCTGGTTTGTGAGCTTGCTACAATATAGGAAGATGACCCCCCCCCCCCTCTGGCTTTCCTGCCCGCCTCCTTTATTATATCTACAGCCAGCAGAGAAAACCTCCACCAATAGATCAATGAAACACAAATTAGATGGGTCCCTTTTTAGGACTCTTGACCACCTCTCCTCCTAAAGATAATTTGGGCATCTCCCAAGAAAAATGAACACACAAGGAAGAAAGAAAACATAGGGAGCTGCTAGAGCTGAAATAATAGAAAAGAGGAAAGCAGATCCTGCTATGGTTGTGCAAGGAGATAGTTGTGTGCTGTTGAGTCAGTGTTGACTGCTGGTGACTGTGCGGAGAGATTCCTGCAGTTTTCCCTTGCAAGACTTCAGAAGTGGTTTGCCATTGCCGGCTTCCTAGGGCTGAGAACCAGCTGACTTCCTGCCAAGGATCCACTGGTGCCTTAATCAATACACCAAGCTGGCTCTCTCTTTTGTAAACTGGAACTGACCAGCTGCTAGGTGACCTGATTTCTTTGCAGAGGGAAGAAAGTGAGTGTACCTGACAAATGCCTCCAAACTGGCAAATAAGAGCAAAGCCTGGTATGTATTGTCACTTGTTTACTTACGTAGGAGGATCGCTATGTCCAAAAGAGCAATACATTTTAAAGTGCAGGTAAATCAGAATAGGAAAAACACTTGACTTTGAAAGCAGGAAGACTCTGCTTTCTTGGTCTCTTGCTAAGAGACCTTGGAGAAAAGGTGGTATCAAAAACATGTGGGGTAGACATTGAATAGACTTAAAGCAGTACACGTAGGCCTATCATGCTGTTTCCTTCTGTAGCATTATGCAGAATGCAGAAGAAAAGTGCTAATGGAAATGGCAAAGGCCTGAGAGAAATGGCTAAGATGGAAGCTGGTTAGTGACAAGTAAGAGAGTTTATGCGCCTTCCAACCCATTCCTTAGCATAGAATACTTCTAGTCATAGCCACAAGAGTCAGTGACTTTAATTCCAAGATTTTGTCTTCAAAAGAAAATCTCAATTGACAGTATCAAAACGAGAGTAGAAATAGAATAATACCAGTGCTTTCCATACCCTTATTCATGGGCTGAGAGTGAGACAATAGCAAATGTGAGGCTGGGGATGAGATAAAGGCAAAGTTGTGGAGCCAGGCAGGAAGAAGATTGGAGTTGTTCGGGTATTCCTGTTAAAATATAAGTAGGATCAATGATTCAGCTAGTCTCAACCTCTAGTCCTCATTATAGATAAGAAGTTTAATTTCATTTGTACCTATTCCTTCAAAAACAGTTTAGTGGAATTATTTTAACAACCCAGTTTAACATCAAAATGAACTGGTACACTGGTCACTAATAGGTAATTAAGGTATATTAAACGGGCATGCTATGAAGCAATTTGGTAAAACCATTTGCCTTTTCCAGTGTAGGAAAGTTATTGCTAGAAGTTTCTACATTTTTGGAAGAAGGAAGAGAGTTGGCAGTATGAAGAGGCATATTTGCTTTGTGGCAATTTTCACATGGGTAGTCAAGGTTCAAACACATAAGTATAAAATATGCAACATTTTGTGTTTGGTAGACGTGGCATGGCCATCACTACCAATCACAGCGTGTCTGCAAGTACTGAGTATTCTGGCTAAGTATCTTAGCTGCAAACCTTCCACTGTTTTCCAATGACTGTCTCATTTAAACTTGGTGTAAAGACTGTTTATGATTAAAATAAATCTGAGGGGAAACCGGTAAATAAACTTACCTGAAGATTCCCTCTCAAGTTTATTCCAAGCAAAAATAGTCATTGTATCTGGTTTGCATAGCTTCCCTGCTGATACATGAAGCATGGAAGGGTGTTTGCAGCCATGGAACAAAGAAGAGGAATTATCCATCATCATGGAGAGCTAAACTACATTTGACTGTTAATGTATCATGTGAATATGCCCAGTAGTTAGGTTCCAACGTATACAGTATTCCATACAATAGAAAACCAAATGAATCATACAATTAAGATGGAAATGGTAGGCCAACAAGTGAAGATTGAAATACACGCTTGGGAATGTGCTAATAACATACAAATAGTAATAGGTCTATATGAATCAAGCTATGTATTGTGTTGAATGGAATGGAAAAATGTCCTGAAAACAAAAAGCAATGGATCAGAGATTTAAATTTTTAAAATCAAGCCACTTTTTTAAAAAAATGAAGACACATAACATTGTTTAAATCTACAAATAGTTAACTTGCACGTGATAAATAAATTATTATTGTACATTATAGATTATCATGGAAAAAGTTATGTGGTCATTAGAGGTCTACAGTGGCTTGATGGCACATAATGAATAAATGGGTTATTCCATTTAATGGAATCTATAGACTCTCACCACTTTCATTAAAATGGTAAAAGAATCCTTGAAACATGTTCAGTGTCACAATGCATGTAGAAAAGGAGTAAGACTTGTATTGCAATGTTGTTTGCATCATTCTGGTTCCCCTTTCCCCAAGACACTGCTGTTTATATTCTGTGTTTCTGTTTTTTATGAAGTTTTATTATATTAACCTCTAGTAGTCCTTGATGATTTTAGTAATATTTGTATTGGAGGTTGTCCAGCATGTTTTTAGTGAAGCAGAGCATGTAAAGTGTGTATTTGAAGGAGCAGATTTTGAAGCCAAATGATGAAGATTCCCCACAATTTTGAACCATTTGAGCCCCACAATTTTAAGACAAGATTTAGATGTAGTAATTAATTTGTAAATTATTTGACTGGCTAGATGATGTATTTTCCTAACGCTGATAAGCAGTGAATGTAGATGTGACTGAAAATTGCCTTGAAGGAACTTGATCTTTTTTTGTTTCTCTTTGCCTGAGAAAAGATAACTGTTAGATCATGGGTCGGAGAACATAACAATAACTATTTATTCATACTAGGACTTCTAGGATCCTTTTTATCAGTTTCCTGTTCGGTCAATGATAAGAGATCCTTTTTCAAACCAAATGGTTTTCTATCTAATAAACAAGCAATATAAATGTTTCAACATAGTGGCTAGCAAATCATTTTGATTTCTAAACACTCATAACCACAGGCTATTTTTTCCAGTAAGAATATCATAAACTCAACAGCATATCGGAAATTCGATCACTGCAGTAACTTGAGCTTCTTTCTATTTTCCTTTTAAAGAAGTTTATTTATGCTGCAATAGGTATAATGTGAAGGTACTGATGCATCTCAGTAAGAATTGCTGGGAAATCTTAAGAAAAAGGGCCTATAGCCCCCAAGTTTTGCTTCTGGAGATCAGTGCAGAAAGAAAATGGTGGACCGGATAGATATTATTCTGGTCCTGCAATTATTTTCTTATGCCTTCTGTTTTGCATTTTCCAAGCCTTTCAGAATGCTTTGAATCTTGTAAGAATTGAATAATGGAATTGAAGGAAAATACTTAGGAGTGCAGGCACTATTGGCCAATTCTGTAAAGCAAAAATGCATTTCCATTGGGCAGAATAGGCATAGGGTTGTCGCTTGTCTTTTTCCCTAGGATGTTAAGATTAAAATCTGTGGAGGAATGAGCTGTTGTAATTTCTTTGCTCCTCTGCATTCAGACAGCTGTGATTGGCTGCAAGTGAAGCTCCCATTCCCCGCCCCGGCCAAGACTATCTGAGCTAGCTTTCATTCTGAGGAATACTGTATTCTATACGCACTGTGTACCTAGCATGGCGACTTCCAAAAAGGTGAGAGTAAAGTGGGGTTTTTTGATACCGTTCAGGGACTGTCATGTTACCAATGCATTTGTGGGGTTTTGGTCTTGTTTACACATTTTGATACTTCTCTGTTTTACAACAGTAGTCCTCTAATCTTCGTCCTTTGGCTTCAGAGCCTGCTCCTTTTTTAGAGCAGTAGCTGCAACTCTCAAAATAATCTTGCTTATGTATAATCTTCTGACAAAAGAGATATTCCATGAAACATTTGGCTAAACAGATAACAAGGGTACAAGTTTCATTAAAAAATGTAATATTTAACTCTTTGTGAGTTAATCCAACTTTAGACCAGTCAACATGAAATTTATTTATTTATTTGTTTGTTTGTTTATATTTGCAATGCCTTCTAAATAGTATTACTGTTCTGGGCTTCTAAAAGCTGTTGGTTTACTGATCCCTTTGCTGCAAGTCAGTGCTAGTTTGGATTTTTGCTACCAGGACTAATCGTCTCTACATCTTAACTTTCAAAAAGGTTTTTGTATTACATGCAATTTAAAGCTTGAAATTAATGAGCTTGCAATTGTAGCTTTCAGCTTTTTTTTTCCCCCTACAGCCAGTTCTTTACACTTATTTCAGAAGCTCCTGCTCCTGGAGAGTGCGAATCGGTAAGAATAATTGTTTAATTCTATTTATAGGAATATTGTTAATTCCTTTAATAGAGATTTTTAATTACTAAAATACAGCTATTTGCTTAACTGTATTTAACTTAATTACTCAAGTGATTGAGTAAATTACAGAGTGGCAGCAAGAAAAAAAATCACAGCTTTAGGTGGATTGGAAGAAGTCTCTTCTTTACATTGAGACATAACCTAATTCATTACCTATTAAATGTTTCGATCTTCAATTTTCAACTTCAGTTCTGATCAGAATGGCTAATAGCAAAGGACTTTGGGAGCTATAGTCCAAAACAACTGAAAAGTTTTGTTAACAAATGGCATAAAATCCAAATGCAAACTGTTGTACATTCCACATTTTCTCAGCATATGTAAGTAATGGAGGAAGCGGTATCCCATATGCACAAAATATGTAAATACGTAAAAATGTTTAACTATGTGATATGTTGATAAAGCAGGAAAAAAAGTTTTGTGATATTTACCCCTTTGTTTTCTAATGAAGTTGAAGTAGAATGGGTTTGTGGTTGGTTGATCCTTCTCTCTTTGAGCAATCCTTTTTTTAAAAATGAAATTCTAAAAATAATTAGAATTGCAGTTTGAGCATAAAAAATAACAATGCAGATGCCTGCAGACAATTGAAATGAATAGAATTTCAAAATTTGATTACTTAATATTACAGGATAAATGGAAAAAGCAAGTTAGCTTATTTTATTTTGGAATAAGTGATTTTAATTTACATGGCAAAGGAATAAACCTAAAAGTTTTATTGATTTGCTTCTTTATGATAAAAGACAATTAGTGAAGGATACAAAAATGGTAAGAGCTTCTGAATGTAAGAATGTTTCATAATATTGCCAAGAGTGGATTTTAATGGGGGGGGGAAGTTAAATAGTATACAAAAGTTGAAGAAATAAAAGTGAAAGAAGAACTTCAAAAAGAGAACAATTTACAGACATATCACACAGTCTTGTACAAAAAACAGATTATTATTCCAGCAGACTGAATGAAAAGCAGATGTCAGGAAAGAGAACTTGGGATATGTCTGGAACCCAGTTGGGGGAGGGGGAGGGAATGTTTTACCACAGACTTATGTGGATACACAAATGGGAATGTTTGATAGAATAATAAAGTGAAAGAGGTGGATGGCACATACATTTAATAAATAAACATAACGAAATATAAGAGAATAATTGTTGCAAAAATAAAAAATACCAATTAAGTATGTACACTTAGAAAAAGCTGAGGAAAATATTTCTCTCATAGCACCCACCCACCCTAAGAAGATTAGGACACCTCTGACTGCTGGCCTTTCGCAAGGCCTAGAGCCCTGTATGAAAGGTGCAATCTCCTAGTTGTCCAATGCAAGCGGCTGTTGACGGATGGAAATAAAGATTATGCAAAAATAGAAAGCTCAGTGAATGGTTCAGCATTAAACAGGAAGCAAACATTGGAGTATTCATGTCATATTTAGCATGTTCTGCACCAAAACTATAACCTTCCCCAGCAGAAAGAGGGCACGTGTCCATGAGACGGCAGCAGCTTGTAGCGTGCATGCAATATTAGGCCCCCAGGTTTTAGTCACTGGAATGTATTGCTTTATTCATTCATCGTGTTTTTATAACTGGTTGTCTCACAAAAATATGACCCGGGAAACCGTACAATAAAGCTATAAAACAGTAATATAAAACAATTAACAAATTCAGATAATGAAAAATTATGATCAAAGACAAAGTGAGGGCAGCAAATGTTAAATGTAATTCACTACGTGTGAATTAAATTGAATTGAATTACTCCTCTTTGCCTCCATTGCCAATGGACTACTGGCCGCTACTAGCATCCTTGATGTGTGTCAGAGACCAAGCATTGCAGTTGATGCTGTCAACTCACAAAAATAAGCTGGGTATGGAGGGGAGGCTACCCATTATTTATCTGGTAGTTGTCTGGTGGTTAATCCCCGAAGTCCAGTGTGTAAAAAAAAGTAATATGTAGCCAGATGTTTATTTTTTTCAGGACCCTCTCCAGTCTTCAACCAACCTTACCCAGCCTTTGATGGTGTAGCCATTTTAATTCCCAGCCTTCATTCCTTTCAGTCACTGGAGTGAGATGGCAGTAGGGGGAAAGAGGCCAACAGGACAAAGTATCACCTCATCTACGTTTTGTTATAAGAATAAGATGGAATAGCTAGAATAAGGTGGAATAAGATCCCATTCTGTACTTAATGCATAAATAGGGAAAACATTCTGTTCACTTTTTGAACCACACAATAATTTCTCTCTTGGTCTGTGCCTGCCTTACAAGGTAGATCAGATAGGAAACACGACCAGATCAGCTAATTCTGCTTTATTATAAACCGACATTAACAGAATCTTGCAAGTCAGAAAGTGCAATCCTCCTCTCGTTCCCCCCACCCCCATCTTCTTTATAGCCCAAGAAACTAGGGTGAGTCTCTTCTGAGCCTCTTGCTCCACTCACTATCCGACTGTGGACTGTGCTCTCTCTTATCTTACTGTTCCCTTGGCAGCCTCGCTTTCCCCATCCTCCTCAGGTCTTTCATATAGACGACTACAGTATGTTATATCAATGCAGCCATTACAGTTTTGTAAAACTTGGGTTATTCAAAAAAAGTGACCTGGCACAAATAGCAATTCATTGAATAGCTGTAGATAAGTAAATTGTGCTTTGTATGGGGTGCAGATATAGCTCATTACCAGTTTGGCCAGCTGGTAAGAATGAATCAGAAACAACTGCTATTGTTTTAATTATTGCACCATCCATTTTACTCAGAAACAAATGGTTTTCATTGCTTTAGATTTGTTAAGAAGTATTGCAATTTTTCATTGATTTTGCCAGGTTACAAATTAGAAAATGCCACAAAAGTTAAAAAAAAATCTAAACAATTCAATGTTACAGTAGGTAATTGTATTACATTTTCTCTTGGTAGCATTGGCTCTGAAGGGAATTGCCTATGAACAAGAATCCATAAATCTTATAAAGGATGGAGGGCAGCAGGTAAGGAAATCCCTATTGTTTTTGATCATCGACCTTAGCAAAAACATTATATTACAAAATCTAGAATCAATACAATAAGGACAGCCTTAGCTATAAAACATGACTAGATAATATATTAGAAAAATAGTAAAAACAAGAGTCAATTAATATGAAAACTATGTAAACATAATAATATAAAAGTGAACTTAAAACTATAGTAATTAAAGTGATTTAAAAGAACAGAGTATAAAAAAGCACCTACTGTGTTTCCCCGAAAATAAGACATTGTCTTATATTAATTTTTGCACCCAAAGAAGCGCTAGATCTTATTTTCAGGGGGTGTCTTATTTTTCCACCAAGGCCACCCAGAACCGGAAGTCCGAGGCCTTATTATCAGGGGAGTCTTATTTTGGGGGGATGCCTTACTTTCGGGGAAACAGGGTAGGTAATAATAATAATAATAATAATAATAATAATAATAATAATAATAATAATAATAATAATAATAATAATAATAATAA
>JANHFO010004544.1:35977-46399 GCA_032468095.1 Pareas carinatus | reverse complement strand
CCCCCAATAGCCAGTGATGGAGTCAACTGGCTATATCGAGGCGCCGGAAGCCACAGCCACTCAGTCTTGGAGGGGTTGAGCCTGAGTCTGTTCCTCCCTATCCAGATCCGCACAGCTTCAAGGCACTGGGACATCAATGGGGTTAAGCACATAGCTATGGAAAAAGACAGGTAACACTCCAAGAGGAATGCATGTGCACTCCTTCTTTTGAGAATGATTCTTTATACTCACAGACAGATCTCCTCAAAAAGACACATATACGCCCACATACATTTTATGTATTTATTTGCTTACCATCTTTATTATTTTTACAAATAACTGAAGGTGGGGAACATATCGAACACATCTTCCTCCTCCTATTTTCCCCACAACAACAACCCCGTGTAGTGGGTTGGGCTAAAAGTAACAGGCCCAAAGTCATCTAGCTGACTTTCATGGCTAAGGTGGGACTTGAGTTCATGATCTCCTGATTTCTTAACAAGTAGATCAAATTGGCTCTCTTTAAAAAGAATTTATGAGGCTTTTAAAACCTCATTTTGATAGCATAAATCAGTCTTAACTGCTGGTATTTTCTAGTTTTAGCATTCATTTGCTTCCTGACTTGTTGTCAAGCTGTCTCTCATTTTAGTTTACTTTTGACACATTAATTAGAACCATTGCAGTTTGAGAACTCAAAAAGGTTTTCTTAAAAAAAATTTGCATTCAAATCTGCTATGACATGCATGGTCATAACCATTTTTAGACACAAAGGATAAGCTAATAAAATGAATAACAAGTATCTTATCAGCTCATCCTTTGTGTCGTGTAGATTCTAAAAATGGTTATGTTCAACTTGATTAGTTACATCCAATTCATTTTGGGAATATTCGAAGATGTATTGTATAGAATTACAGTGTTTCACTTTCTATATTTTTTCTTCTTTTCTCTCCTCATAAACCTTCCTCCTTGAAAAATGACTTCTATAATAATTTTTCTTAAGCTATGTTGCCCACCATTGTAGAAATGCAGAATGGCTAGCAATTATGTACATGGAGAATGAATCAGTGTTATAAGGAAAGGAAAATTAATACCATTCCCTTTGTACAGCTATTTTTCAACATGTAAATCAAATTTGTATATTCATGGTACATAAGGCTAATGTGTTTTATATTTATGCTTGTTACTTTCATCTATTCTGAAGTAAGGCAAAAAATACTTCTTATTTTATAAAAGGTCAAAACTAATTTTATGCAGCAAACCATAAGAAGGAACATCAAAGTGATCTTTCTTTAATGAGATGCACCATTTACTTACGAAATAGAAGCCCAACACAGCAGAAGAGCAAAAATCTGGGTGTAGGGAGTGATTTAAAGCATCTTTTTTGCTCTTGTAAAGCCAGCTGGACTTGGTTCCCAGCCAATCTCTAAGAAAAATGGAAAGAGCTATACGGATTTTCAATTGTAGCAAGTTCTACATACAATTTATGGCATTTCATTAAGGCTGGTTTTAAAGAAGCTCTCAGCTAGTTTGATATAATGGTTAAGGAACTGATCAGGAACTACGAGGTAGCAATTTCTGTGTCAGTTTAGGCATGAAGTGACTTTGGGCCAATCATACTGTTTAAATTGTGAGAAGTGGGCAGTGAAAAGCTACTTATTGAATATTGTCAAGACAATTGCAAGGAGGTAGTCCAGGTAATCTTCAGGAGTCAGTAATGACTCCAAAGAACACACACCCATGATTACCAAGTTAACCACAGTGGGAATACTTTGAAAATACATTAGTAGTAAAAATATGGTAGAAAATGTGGCCAGAAAAAACCGTGGTTATATTTCGTTTTCTCCTAATACTGGCAAAAAAGGTGACCCTTTGTACTTGATTCACCATTTTATACCTTAGACCCTTGGTATAAATCCATTTTATACCTTGATCCAACCAGGTTTATCTTATGTTCTTTCGCTCAATCTCAACTAGATTTATCTGGAAGTAAATTTCACATGGATCAATTAGGCCCTCTGACAGCTAGTTTGATGTAATTTTTAAGGCATCAAGCAAAAAACCAGAAGACCATAAGTTCTAATCCTATCTTGTCCTAGCCATCTCAGTCCTAGGAAACAAGCAACGGCAAACCACTTCTGAAATAGTTCCAAGAAAACTGCAGGAGCCTGTCCAGGCAGTTGCCAGGATGACACAAAAAAGGCATACTATCTAAAAACAGATTTTCTTAGTGTATTCTAAATAGACAAATTATAGTAATTCATTGGTATAGCTGCCTTCTCAAATTACTTCAGTTTCACTGGATTCTTGGCTCTCACCATCACTGTCACTCCACTCACCGGCCCTCTAAACTGAAAATTCATCTGGAGACCAGCAGTAGCATTTTGGATGGATGCTGGACCACGTACTCCGTTCCTCTTGGAAAATGTCACTGCCATCTAAGAAATCTTATTGGCTGGTGATATTGAATAGGATCCAGCAGATGACTGCCAGAAAAATAACATCAACACGTGAGATCTATATTAGATGGTGCATTTTAGGTCCTGTTGGGATGGATTCTTAAATTACTTTTGGCCCAGGTAGTCTTTCAAAAAGAAGATCCTCCCAGATAGTAATTTGAAAAGAAAAATGTTTCTGTATGGTCTGGCACATGTCCAGTCTATTTTCATATCTATTTTTCTGACCTGCATCTGTTTTATTATTTTTCCACCTAACTTAAATGAGAATGGTTAATAAAATCCAAAATAAAACCTTACCCTCAGATCTTTTAAACTACAAAAGAAATAGATCATAACAGTATACTATTGAAGGGGAAAGGTCATCATAAACAGGCATTATATATACCATGTATTCATACCCTGGCATGATTGCAGTATAAATTTAGACAAGAGGGAAGAGGGGCAGAAAAAAGAATAGTGCAGTATTTCATTTCTGTGTACCACTGGCAATGTGTGGAAAACCTCTCAGAATATAGAAACCTTAATTTTAGGTACTGATCCTAGACTTTAGAACCAGTAGAAGTATCAGGAGAATGGAAAAGATAAAGACATCTTGAAAGAGTTTATAAAAAATGGATACGCCTTTTGTTCCAAACTTATTCCAAATCACCAGCATCTCCAAAGGTGATGGTTGTGGTGGTCAAAATGGACCAACAGGTGTATGTGTGTGTGTGGGAGAGAGATTGCAATTCAGCTTCTGCTTCTTTTGCACAGGTGCCCCATGGAAGTGCAAAAACAGCAGAGATCTGATCGTATCCTATAACTATCTTTCTGCCATTTTTTAGCCCTCCTTACTTATGATAGTATCCCAAAATTTTTATTTTTATCAAATTCATACCTTTTTTGTATACTCTAGGAATTTTTCTGTTGTTTGGTTTCATGCTCAACAAATAAAATCATTTTATAAAGTTTGTGATGATCATTTTTAAATTTCATTACTTTGAAGAAACAATATTTTCCCCTCATAGTCAGAAGCCAGTTTAAGGGGACTGCATAATGATCTTCATAAACTAGACTGGAAGGATGTAAAAACTGGCATGGCTTGCCAGTTTAAAACCCATCAATACTATTACAAAGTGAGGAGGTTCACATTCTTAGCACAGATTAAGTTCTAAAAATATCAAGAAAATATTTAGCTTCTTGATATTGTTCTCACTATTTTTTTTTTGCAAATTTGAACCATTTTTCAGTTATAGCTATATTGTTAGGAATCCTCATAATAGTTGAGTTATCCATTTTTATCTTTTTTTTCACCTCCACACACCCAAGAGGTTAACATAAAAGAAGCATACAGTGAATTGTAAATCAATGAAAGCACACATATTTTGTATCCACAATATTTTAGGTTTAGTCAAAGATAGATGCAGGCAATCTACTTGCGGCTAATCAAATAGAAACTAAAGTTTAGTTCATTGGTTAGTTCTCCTCTTGAAGAGTTGCAGGACTTAATCAAAATTGGAGTACTAAATTATTGGATTGTTAACACACTTATTTTGTTTCTTATTGCTTGTTTTAATTTAAACCACTGAAAATCATGCTACCATATTTCAGTATTTTAGCAGCATAATCTGAGAGAGATCTCTGAAGCCCAAGAAAAGGAGCAGAGACTCCATATGGACAGAAGATCTAATGTTGATCTAGTTGTGATAGAACAAAATGATCTCCAGCTGATGCTTGGATTTCAGGAAGAAAACATCTGCATATGGGAGAAAAAGAAGATAGTTGACGGAGAATCATGGATTGCATTTTGCAAGGAAGAATCTTCTATTTTAAAACTTCTGGTATATACATTGCTACTTGATTCAAGTTCAGATTATGCATGAAGAACCACCAAAAGCAAAGCAAAGGCTTTGAAACTGCCCTTTACCGGTGAGTACCTAGAACTCAGATCCATAAGTCAGCTTCTTCTTATGTGAGCAGCAGTTTTCGCTGGACTGGTGCTTTTAGAATATTAAAAATACTAAACCTAGGGTGTCTTTATAAAGATATACTGAGCACAAGCTAGCTAATATTATTTTGGCATTGCGTGTTGTACAAATCCAGTCCATGTGATTAACGCATGACTAACAAGGGGCACGGTGGTTCAGCAGATAAGATAAGCTTGTCAATCAGAAGGTAGGCAGTTCGGCAGTTCGAATCCCTAGCATTGCGTAATGGTGTGATCTCCTGTTACTCACCCCAGTTTCTGCCAACCTAGCTGCTCGAAAGCATGTAAAAATGCAAGAAGAAAAATTGGGACCACTTCAGTGAGAAGGTAACAGCACTCTATGCGCCTTTCGGTGTCTAGTCATGCTGGCACATGACCATGGGGACGTCTTCGAGCAGTGTTGGCTCTTCAGCTTTAAAACAGAGATGAGCACCGCCCCTAGAGTTGGTTACGACTAGCACACATGGGGGGGGGGACTTTACCTTTACCTTAACAACATATGGTACAAATTTGAACAATTGACTTAGTTGAATAATCTATGATCAAATTGGTCATAGATAAGCATGCCATACAAACACAGTATTATGATAGTTGCAATAGAGAATAGTATAAAGCGGGTGTGAAGTGATGTTGGAGACACACACAGCTTACTGTTACTGCTCATGTGATGCATTAAATCATATTTGCAGAATTTGAATAAGGCAATTGAAAGTACTGTCTGGATCTCAATCAATTTATGTGATCTTTCCCTGTTACTTTTTGATGATGCATACCTTCCTATAGAATGCAGAGAATATTAAATGTCTACTCTAGCTAGCTTTTAAAAGACAACAGAGTAAAGTCAGAAAGTCGGTAATGCAGGTATTACTGGTAAAATATGCTGGGCTTAGTTCTAGGCCAACCATTAGGATAATGTCCCAAAGTCAGAGTACGGTAAGTTTTTTAGGTTAAATAATCAATAATGAAGCAAAGAGTTAATTGACTCACTTGACAGTCAACTATTCTATTGCTAGAACTGCATCTAGATTATGCCCCTGATGTATGTTCCTGCCCTGGATATTGAGCAGATCCTGTCTACAAAGGCGACACTCTGTACATTTTCTTTTGGTAAGCAATCAGAAGGAATCATTGGTGAGCACAGGAAACACAGTGGATCCATACTCTAAATTGGCAGTTTAATCAGCTTAAAGCCCTTCTACTGACAACTTCCTATTTCTTCTCTCTCAAGTTTGCAAAATGATGCTTTAACAGCTGAACTATTCCATATTGACAGACATGGCCTAAAGTATTTATTCATATAGCAACATTTTAATGCGCTTTGTGGAAACTTCTACATGATAAAAGATTATTAAGACTGCCTTCTGATGTGATTACATTTGTTTTTTGTTTAGTCAATATAGACTTGCACATTTGATAATGCAAAACAGCATTATTATTAGTAGAAAAAAGCTTTATCTTTTCCCAAATAACCGTCCATATTTAATTATTTTTCCATCATCCATGCCTTTTTCTACTAGAAAAAGAATAGTCTTTTTTATTGACCATCGTAAGTCTTAGAAAAGTCTTCTGTTTTTCCACCAAAAACAAATTGCTTTATAATCTCTCTTTCTGTTCAAACCTTATGTTGGTAAACAAAGGATTACACATTTCTAATGAGGTGATTAAAGTGTTACAGAATCCAAAATGTACTTTGTAAATTAGAATTGTATTAATCGCCAGCTTAGTACTTTAATATTTTTATAAGTTTATCATTTTCCAGAAGATACATTTGCCTGATTTTGCTCTTCTTCAAAAGAGTCTCTATATTTATTTTATTTTTATTTGGACATACTTGTAAAGACCATCCTTATAATTTTTTTCCTTTACAAAACTTTCCCAAATGACATTGTTATATATTAAATAAAATGTAATAAGTGCATTCAAAGCAGTTGCTTCAAAAGTATATTAGTGCAAAATAAAAGTGCTCCCTTTCCCTGAATTATTAAAGTAACTATATCCTTTGCAGTTGCTTTGAAAACTGTTACCAGTTATCTGCAGGAGTGGTTGTGTGCATTTATAGATAATATCTGCACTGAGAAGAAAGCAAAGAAGATAGCTATATATACCATAAACCTGTTTGAAGACAGCCAGGGACAGCACTTGAAACACACATAAGCCTTGAAAAAGACATATTTAATACTTATTCTTAATGTTTTAAAGCTCTTATTATTTTATATTATGTTTTTATATTGTTGTAAGCTGTCCATAGTGACATGAACAGCCTAAAAATTAAACAAATAAATAAACAAATAAACAAACAAGTAAGTAAGTAAGTAAGTAAGTAAGTAAGTAAGTAAGTAAGTAAATACTCTCACAGAGAAGGGGTGCTTGTTAGCGCAAATGAACTTTGCAAGCCCTCTTTCAAATGCTTAATACAATCCTAATATGGGTAGTGCTTGATTTACAACCAGTCAAAGTTACAACATCACTCAAAGAAATGACTCATGATCATTTTTTATACTTATAACTGTTGCAGTATCCCCATGGTCACGTGATCAAAATTCAGACACTTGGCAACTGACATGTATTTGATGGGATCATGTGAACATCTTTTGCAATCTTCTAACAAGCAAAGGCAATGGGAAACAACTATGTTACTAACTTAAAATGTGGCAAACTGCAAAAAGTGCCAAGAAAGGTTGCAAAAATGGAGCACTTTTCGTTGCTCAGTTATGGTTGTAAGTCAAGGATTATCTATAATGACTACTTACTCATTATGCTGACTGAGGAATTCTGGGAGTTGAAGTCCACAAGCCTTAAAGGGACCAAGGTTGGAGACCTCTGCTCATAAAGTCGCCATTTTGGATGCGTTCTTGGAAAGGGAAAGTTTCCTCTCTTTAAACAACAGCTTTAACAGACTTCTTTGTTATTTGAATTGTACTGAAGGGCTGCAAATCTATGTGCACTTAATCTGAGAGCAGTCTTGGGCAATTCCAAAACGTTCAATTTTTGTCATTTTCTCATTTTTTTATAATCTTAAGCTCACGCAGTCCTATTTCCACATCAGTTTGTGTGTATGTACATACCACAGACACATCCATACATTTCAATAATGTTTGCAATAGATAGCATATATAGAATTGTAGATTTTTACTGTTATGACATTTTATACTATATTTTAATTTTAAAACATTTTTGTATTTTTCATTTATTTTTATATACTTGTGCCCTTTTAATAATATTTGTTGTTAGATGGGTGTCGCAAGGAACGAAGCGGAGGCACTACTGCGTTCAATGATTTATTAGGGTATGGTGGTCGGGATCAGAAGTGAGGTAGCACAGGCTGGCTGCTCCTTATATGCCTGGGTCAGGGTGGCAGGCTGCCAATCGGGGGCTGGCATTTCCCGCGCTGGGCAACCCCCCCCCCCGGACACAACAGTAGATAACAGTCAGAACATAATCTACTAAACATAATCAGTGAAAACATCCAAATAATAAGCCATTATGTGTTAAGATTATAGTTGGTTTGTAGATACAAGAGAATAATCTGCAAGAATGCTTATCCTGAGCAGAAGTATAGTGCATGACTCTGAGGACAGAAAGACTTCAGAATCACCTCTGCACATAAAATTGCTTCAACTGTAAGATGTGAGCCAACAGTTTTTCAGTCACATAACTGCTGCATCTGAATTATTCAGATGCACAAGCTCAAAAACATTCTCTTCCCTCATCTCTGCTTTTGTTATAATACTTGGCAAACTCTAGAGTTTTGTGTGCTGAATTCAATTAACACTATTTCCTGTCAGGAAATTCTTCATCTTGTAAGATCATTTCTCTAATATTTTGAGAGACACTTATTTTTCAATTCCTAAGAAAAATTCAGAAGTGATATTAGATCCAGTTGAGAGTAAGAACTAGAACACAGTTAAAATCTAAGGTTTTTAAAAAGAGAGCATCTACCTTACTCAGAAATAGAATCTGAAGTAGCTTAATAATGTGAGCATCAGTGTTGAATTTATATCATTGCTGAAGCTAGAAGTAAAGATATATCATCTCAGAAGCCTAACATCAGGATGATAAACTTGTCAATATCTGGAAAATTACATTAAATCAGAGGCAACCATCAGTACATTCTTCCATCAGTGAATGACTCTGTTTCCCTCTCATTCAAAATGAAAATGTCAATATTAATAAGCAATTTAACACTCAATCCATTGGTTGTATTTTCTTCCATTTACAGATATTCAAATTTTTTATTTTTAATACATTCTATATGATAGTTAAATATAAATGTGTTCAGTTGATTTGCCCTGATGTTGACTGACAAGAAGCAATTCCATATTGGTAAGGATTAATCTGATTATTTTTTTTTGCTTCTTCCAGTCCTTGACAGCTTCTGGACATGGTTCAAGTGTTCCATACCATCTTCACTACTATCTGGGGTGTTTACAATTAACATATAGGATAAAAATTTCACGGAGGGAAGGCGTGAACTAGGCCAAACCGGCCTGGTTAAAAAAATGTGTTTTTACTGCATGGCGGAAAGCATGGAGGTCGGAAATAGTTCGAATCTCGGGGGGGAGGTCATTCCAGAGGGTAGGTGCTGCCACAGAGAAGGCTCTCCCCCTGGGGGTCACCAGCCGGCATTGTCTGGCCGACGGCACTCTGAGGAGGCCCTCTCTGTGGGAGCGAATCGGTCTGTGGGAGTATTGGCTGGTAGAACGCGGTCCTGTAAATAGCTGGGTCCTAAGCCATGGAGCACTTTAAAGGAATGGCACCCTTTCCTGGTCCAGGGATTACATCTGTCAGTTCAGGTCACCTAGAGCCAGATACTGAGATCACATCTCAAAATGTAGATAACTCTCTTCCTCTAGCCACTCGGCCAAGTCCAGCATCAAGTGCAAAATTGGATCCCAGAAAATTGTATTCCAAATCTTTATAATCAACTTTTATGGCTTCTCTTTCAAATTAGTCTTTCAGAACCTCCCTTGCTCATAACCCCATCTACCACCAGCAATCTCTCATTTTAATTTCCTCATTTCACTTTCACCAACATTTTCTGTCTTTTCATGACCATTAATAAACTACCACCCTCCAAAGCAAAAATTGCCAGGAACATTATACAAACATGGAACTGATTATCAAAAAAACTAAGTGAATACTATCTTAAAGAGAATTGTAATAACAATGGCTTCCTAGAACTTACTTTGGAAGAAATATTACAATTAAAGTGCTTATTTCTTATTGTGCTGCGTCTATTTTTACAATGCAGCCCAACAGCCCTGGGTGAAGAGGTTTCACATTTTTATTGGTTAGCCATTTTCCCCTGAAAATTACTAGGAAATAACACTTCATTCAACTGCCCTGAAATTCCAGGAATCTCTGGTGGCAACAAAAAAATCAGGCTGGAAGTCATATATATGCTGCTCTTGCTACACAAACGCAATTCCCGCTGGGCTCCATGGGGCTGACTCTCAGAAAAAGTCATGTACAATTATAGCATCAATTTCTCCAGGAGGTACTGGCAAAGCTAATGTCAGAACTAGTGTTGCTTCTTCATATTAGTCTCCTGGGTAAAATGTGATTGAAAATGTTCTTAGGCAAATCAATGGATACAAAGAAGAAAGCACACTATACTACAAAACACACTATAGTTCACTAAAAGTCATTAAAGCCCACATAAAAAGCATTTGTGGAATAGAGTAGGAGTAAGGAGGCGTTTGTGAATTTCAGTTCCCAGAATTCCTCACCCAGCATGCTGACTAGGAAATTCTGTAAATTAAAGTCCACACATCTTAAACTTGCAAAAACACTGGTGTAGTGTATCTTTGTTGGGTGACTTTGGGTTCATCACTCTTTCCCAGCAACGTATTTCACAAGGTGTTGTGGAGAAACGTTAGAGGAAGGAAAAGCATGTATTCTGTCTTGAGTGCATATAAAAGACTAGCTTTTTGTACCGGTGCTCTGCTATGGGGATTAGTCCTTCCTTCCTTCCTTCCTTCCTTCCTTCCTTCCTTCCTTCCTTCCTTCCTTCCTTCCTTC
>JANHFO010004543.1:44448-54709 GCA_032468095.1 Pareas carinatus | reverse complement strand
TATCCCCAGTTGATAATGATCCTGAGTGCTCCTGTCCCTCACTATTCCCTTTCTCCCTCCCTAACCCCCTTAAAAGTTTAAATAAAAAAGCCCTAAGTTTAATCTTGGCCACGGACCACCTCTCAGGGCTCCAACGTCCGTCCTTAAGGAAGGCCCTCGATAGATTAGAGGGCCATTGCTGCGAGAGGGGGGACAACCGCAGCGCCCGGAGCTGAGCGACAGTATACATAAAACATAAAAACATAGGAGTTGCAAAGCAGCATATAAGCAAGCTTCATTTATATTGAATCTCTGTGTTATTTTTCATTTTTATTTCACTTTTTCATCCAATCTGGATAATAAAGAGAGCTAATATAAAAGATAAGAAAAAGATAAAGGAATAGAATTAAACTCAATCAATAAACATTAACACTATTTTTAAGTTCACATGAAATCAGACTTATTCTAATAACAGATTCTGGTTTGAATTTGGTCCAGTTATTAATATTTATTTATTTTGCATATAGGAAGATTTAGAACAAAGTGATATGACAACTAACTCTTAAACTATTAAATACTACATAATGTCATATGAGCTGAATGTACTGTTGACCACCTACAGGGCTGTGCTGCATGTTTACATAGATAGCTCAATCACCTTGGTTGACTTCCTCACTAATACTGGTCAGCCACATCATTCTTTCCCCTAGTGGTATTAGCAAAGAAATAAATACTTTTACCTTCATTATGTCCATGAGCCATCATAATCATATCAGGCTTTACTGGAATAGGGATATTTGCTTCTTGAGGAATGCTTTTGAATATCTCTGGCTTAATATTCTGTGTACAGGTCATGGATGAAACTGCATATTTGGCTTCCATGTAATACATAATGTAGAAATTGCACATTTCATCTCTGGATGTGCCCCTTCATCAAAATATGAGTAGAGAGAAAAGGTAAAGTATAAATTTTAGCTAGAGAAGAAACATATTTATAAAGATGAATATAAAATGTAGAAGAGGGAATGACATCATCTTCTAATTATAAAGTTAGATAGCACTGTTCTTTAAAAATATTTCACATTAAACATGCAAAGGGATCTTGAAATAAAGCTATTATCTCAACTGTTTGCTTAGCATTTATCAAAAACATTGTTTTACATAGGTTTATGAAATATATAAGACCTTAGTAGAAATTCCTAGCACTTTCAGCCTTCAAAGCAAACTTTTCCCACTGACAGCTTCTCAGTTATCACTTAATCCTATTAAGGCCATGCCTACTTCTATGCATTTCATTTTTGTTTTATTTTTACAGATATATTTCACAAGCTTCCATCAAAATGCATCCAGCAGTGCAGATTTCAATCAAGATCACTTATATGGAATGCAATAGTATAAACTATTTATTCTTTCCTGAAGAATTCTCCCCCATTGTCCCACCACCCATTCAGATGATATATTCCATTTACAAAATCATTAATAATTTATTCTTTTAATTTAGGACTCTTCTATTTAATGTATGCCAGATTCATTGTATTGCCTCTCCCTTGTTCTATTAGCCCACAAAGTATAGAACCAAGTTTAAAAAAACCTAGTTTCATTATGTTATAATGGGACACTAATTGTAGCATCTTTTATTTAGATTAAGTGATGCTATAATAGTGATGCTACAATTTCCCCTCAAGTTTGGATTGCAAGCTTTTTCCTTTTCTTTTAAAGAATTAATGCAAAAGAAAATTAATGCATACAGTACTAGTGTTTTCTATTTGAGAAAACGAAACTGTAAGAATCTATTTATTTATTCATTACAAGTATTTCCATGCCACCTCAGCTCAAAACATACTCCTAACAGTTTACAGAAAATATTAATTATAAAAGCCAAATGAAATTCAATACAAATACAAATCAGTGTCCACCCAAATAATAGTCAACCACTAACCCACAAATTACAGCTTCAACAAAAAAAATTGCACTAGAACTAGCTTCCAGAAAGCTAGTAGAGAGGATGCCAAATGCACCTCTGAGAACAAGGAATTCTATAATATGGGGAGAGACAAAAGAGAACGATTGCTTAGGATCTGTGTTGTTTGCTATTCGTACAGAGACAGAAGCATGAGCATTACTCATCTGCATGTCCACACTAGCAAATTCCATCTAGAAAAGACACTCCTTAAGTAACACCAAACCATATAAGCACTATATTAGTCAAATCCATAACCTTAAATTGGAACTTAATAACCCATACAGCAGTCACATAATAATATAAAATTTACACAGTAGCATTCACTCACTAACCACCTTAGTTGCCTCATTTTGTACTAACTGTAGCTTCCAAAATAGTCCCATGGGAAATGTGTTACAGTAATCTAAGTGAGTAAGTAATAACAGCATAGCTAGGATATCTTGGTCCAAATTGGGCAAAAGCTAGAATATTAATCTCAGCAGGGGAAAGACTATACAGAGCAAAATTTCCACCTGCTCTTACAACTGTATGGAGAACGTAGAATATGCTAGCTAGCTAGCTTTCTGTTGCAAACAGTAGGCCCTTGATGCACCTAGAAGTCCACAACTAGGAGATCAAGGCAGCTGTTGCTCCTGAGTATCTAATATGTGAAGTCAAACCGCATGTGTATTTGAAGGTAGCACTCGATAATCAGCACTAGTGGGAATGTCTCTAATCTCTTTTTCCACCAACACTGCTAGGTTGAATGAAGAAACTTTTCCTCTTATCGATTTTAAATCTTCGATTAGTCACTAGGTAATTTCTAATTCTTGTACCAGTATTGTCAGTGATGGAGAAACTTGTTCTTTTTTCAATTTACCATGCATAATTCTATAAATCTGAAACATTTCTAAGCACTTTTTGTCAATGTAAACAGCCCAAACAGAGTCATTGATTCCTATGCTTACATGGGAGGTGTTCATGCCCTCTGATCAATTGCCTTTTCTGTTGTTTTATTCTGTATGTTTTTCAGTCACATGATATTCTTTCTTGAGATATGATGACCAGAATTGTACCCACGAACTAGATATGGCATAATGTTTCATAAGAACATTAAAATATGTCAGCTTATTATCTATTTTATACTGACCTTTATCAAGAAAATGGTACTTTTTACACATTTTTTGCACAAATTCTGCACATTGTATACATGATTTTATTTACTCCAATATATGTTTCTTTGTTGACCACTGGCAGTTCAATCCTCATTATTTTTTTTATAGAAATATGAATTCTTAGTCCTAACGTGGATTACTTTG
Organism: Pareas carinatus; assembly: GCA_032468095.1. NCBI lineage: Eukaryota > Metazoa > Chordata > Lepidosauria > Squamata > Pareidae > Pareas > Pareas carinatus. The sequence goes on along the minus strand of JANHFO010004543.1, from coordinate 51,469 downwards.
TACTTCCTAATATTGAATTGTACTTGCTTTTAATATCTTAGTCACCAGGTCTAGAGAGAAGCATTTTTTTAGTTTCTCAGAATCAAAAATTGAGAGTTTAAAATTGTACAAATTAAACAAAGAAGCAAAAATTTGCCACCTCACAGGATATACTAAATTAATTTGTATATCAACATGTTGAATAGATCCTGAAACTGGTCCTAGTGATGCTTACTTCTTATCTCTTTCCACTGTGAAAACTGTCAATTTATTCCTTTTCTTTCTTTCTTTTTTGTTCAATCTGTTACTGATTGCTCAGCTAACCCGAGTTTTTGATTAGGAAATTTATGAAAAGCTTCTGTAAAGTCTAAATATACAATGTCAGTGACCTTATCCAGACTAGCAATGATACAGTTGTGAAACTAGAATATTTGCAAACAAACATTAACGGGATTGAGTTTAAGCTTGTTTCTACCTCTCTAGCCCCTCATAAAGTTCCAGATATTAGGCTTAGATTTCTACAACACGTCTGCCCCAGCTTCACTCTGGATATAAACGTGGTGAAGCCTAGCATCACTTTGGAATGATGAAGTAGCATACAATTACATCTTGCACAAACTAGTAATGATCTCTCCCAGCAGATTTATATAGCTGCTGAAAAACAATGGAGACAAAGCTGGATGCTTGGTCATTGTATGATTGTTTCTTATCTATCACTGCTGATTAGAAGTACCTACTAAGGTAGTTAGCTTTGAAGAGGCAGGATAAAAAGAGAATTGACTCTTTTGAAATTTGACATTGGAAAGTATTCCTGAGAATACTATAGACAGCCAAGAAAACAAATCAATCATTGAATCACCAGATGACTCAACCCAGAGCTCTCACTTAAGGCTTAAATGATAAATTCAAATTATGCTACATTGGACATGGCATACAAAGATGTAGTTTCTTAGAGAAGGTTCTAATACAGGGGGAAATGAAAGGAGAAAGAACAGGATAACCAGCAGTATCCTAGATGAACTTATTTACCAATGGTGGCACTCTTGAAAGATCTAAGACCAGATTAAGGACAGATCATTATGGAGAAAATATCTCTTTGTGGTTGCTAGGAGCCAACATTGACTTGAAGCCACATAATCAATTAATACAAACTAAGAAACCGTAATCACTACAAAAGGTGTCTCCAACCTTCAATCCTCATAGGTGATCTAGAACCGTGGCTGAAATATTGAAATCCACAAAGAGGTCTAAAATGATTGCTGTATCCTGAAAATATTATTCACTAGAACACCTAGTACTATTTCTATTCTGTGCCCAAACCTGAACCCAAACTGAAAAAACCCTATAATTGATTTCATCAGGAAATCCTGCTTCTTAAACAAGAATCAATAGAATATTTAAACATCTTTCTTCAGAAATAAAAAAAGTATTCCTGCATACAGAACATCTAAAATTTGCTTCAAGAGGTTTATATTGATAATACATTCATTTTGAAATCATTTTGTTAAGAGGGCTAAATGGAAAGAAAAGATGTGTGAAACACAGAAAGATATTGAAAGGGGAGCGAAGAACAGTGAAAAGCTTCGTCTATCTCTTCTCCCACCAATTAGTTTTTGCAATCAAATCAGTCAGCCTACACTAATAGAACGATGTGGGGGTGGACTATTTGCGGCTTCCAAAGATGTCAGTGCTTACTCTTATCCTGTGGCATCATGCAGCATTCATTTATTCACCATAGCAACAATAATGACATCTGTCAGGAAGTGAATGAGACCTTCCCAAAAGAGAATTGGTATCCAGCCTTTTTAAAATATGGAACCATTCCAGAAAGCTGTTTTGCCTCAGCAAGATTAGTGTTAGCCTCCTCCTTTTAAAATTCATTTCCTCTCCTTCCAGTTGATTTAGAAAGCTGTCAGAAAACTGCTACCTCTTTAAAACATAAATAAAACACTGAAGTGTAATTGACGAATAAAGCTAACTTTCCTCCGTGTATTAACAATATCCAAACATTGTCAATATTTTTAACATAGCACATTTGCTATCCTTGGAAGATAAAGAAGTAGGCTATTTATTATAACTTTAGTTATTAATGAGAAACAAGATATCAGTGGCAGACAAAACTGGTTTGCTTTTTTATTTGCTGAAAAATAATGAGCAATTAGACACTTGTTTGCTCTACAAATATGGATGAGGAATCTCTTTCAACCAAAGCGTTATTTTTTTTTAAAGTATATTTTCAGAAACTGTGCATCAATTGTGGAAAACAGATGGCAAAAATAGAGCTGGACATGATAAGACCTGCCATCCAAATATGGAGTCTCCCAAATTTTTCAGAGGATTACTGATAGATGCAGAACTGTTTCAAAACATTGACACTGACTGAATTATTGTTTAGGTAACTGTTTAAGCTTCTTATGTATCATTGTAGAATTCTTATTTCCTCTATCTGTCAATGTGTCCCATTTTATTTCATACTAGCGCTGTATTTCCACAGCAGTTTGTTTGTATTTTTCTACCCAACTCAAACAAAGTGACTCTGGGCAGCGTATCAAAGTTAACTATAAATACAAATCCTAAAGAAAACAACACAATACATTAAAAGTCAACTCATACCACAAATCATCACTAAAAACTAAAACACCCAACAACCTCTCATCAAGACCAAAGACCTGGGAAGAGAAGCTACTCTTCTAAATTCCTGCAAGGTCAGGACCAACCATATATTTGGAAGCAAATCGCAGGTCATTGTCCCATAAGATGGCATTTTGTAAGTGAAAAGACTTGGAGTATGCCATTCTTTTGGAGTATATGAGTTGGATAGACACTGAGAGAGTAGAGAAAGTCCTGCAAATAACTCCTTTTTATGTCTATTTGTTTAAAAGATTTGTTTGGCTATCTGTTTTATATGTAATAATCCTGGGGAACTCACAGTAAGGCAATAAAATGCCAAAACAAACAATAATATCAACAAAAATGTATCTGACAGTATGTGGTGGAATCTGGTATAGATTTATTAGAGTGAAGAAGTCCTTCAGGACGAGCTAAGAGCAAATCAGTCTGCAATCCTTGCTATGTAGGAAGAGGCCCAGAGTGGACCCTCCTTAAGTGTTCCCAGGGTATATTTGATAGTTATGTAGATTGTGTTTTAGTCCTATAAGATTCCTTCTATAGGTGAGCGACAATAAAGAAACTACTCTGAGTTTATTCTTGTTCATGTTGCTTTTGGTTTGTTGTGCCTGACATAGTGGCCCCAGGACACCACTTCTCTACACATTTATTGGACTCCACTCCCATCTTAGTTGAATGCTTGATAGAAGAATCAGGTCTTTATAGTCTTGTGGATAATCAAGATGGTAGGAACCTTTTGAATCTCAAGGAGGAAGTTGATGTGAAGGGCAGGGTCCGCTATGGAGAATGTCAGCAGACAACATTTAAGGGAAAAGAGTGCCTACCCTATCTGGCTGTCATTTCATTTCATTTTGCCATCCTCCTCAGCAGACAATGGGCAGCATATAAAATCTAGTATTAACTTTAAACAAAAACATAGCCAAAACAGCCAATAATAAAAACAATCATTAAAAGATATCCCACAGGATTCCCCTAAAGAGCTTTATAGGTGATAATCAGCACCATGAACTGCTTCCAGAAATTTACTGTGAACACATTAATTATTAATTGCAAATTAACCAATTTCCCATAATCACTATAAATGGTAGCATATAATGCCTTTAAAAATGATCGTTTATATATCCAAATGTCATTGGGATATGTAGCATGATATACACAAATTGATCCTAGCTGATTCTTCTAAGTTACAGATTAGATGTCATTGTAAGGGCTTCACACATATGCTGCGTGTACTAGATCACATCTGTCAGGCTTCACAGGGCTCAGCAGCAAATGATGACTCTGCAGACATACACCCCCTTATTCATTGCTTGGCTAATCTTGGCAGACGACTCTTAGAAACCTCAGCTAGATTGGATACTTTATTGGAAAAAGACTAAAGCCTCAACAACAGTCGAGTGTCATAGCAGAATAAGGAATTTTGATCCTCTTATGTCTACCCTCCAGAATTTAAACACTTGGCTTCCTTTTTTTGTTTTTCTCAGTGGCCAGTCTCTTGCTAGCTTTGATACAAATAGAATACGTTTTCACAGTACTTCTTATTAACCCCAAAACTGAGGATTCCAGTTTTCTCAGTTATACTATTAGCCACAATTATTAATGCACAGGTGAAAAAATGTCATTGGGGAGTCTTCACCTGTGGTATCAATACCCTGGTCTGTTTTCACTGGCAAAACAGGAAATCTTAACATAGAATTTTCCAATCTTGGCAATTTTTAAGATGGGTTAATACTATGGTGGCTGGGGAATTCTGAGAGTTAAAATCTACCCACCTTAAAATTGCCAAGAGTGGAACCTTGTATTAGCAGCTAAGATTTTTTTAACCATTGTGTGTGTCTCTCTTTGTGCATGAAAACAGATTCTCAAAATTTAACATAAACATTAATTTCATACAAATATTAACACACATACCCTATATATGTTTTTGACGATCTGCCTTCACCAGTAAAGACGCATCTTGCTGCTAGAATATCACCATACTTGATTTCTACAGGATTTTCCACAGAATAAAATGCCTGAGAAATGAAACAACAGGAATAACTATTTCAAGCTGTTAGAAAATTCTCTTTCCTCTATTATGTTTATTAACCATTAGAAATGTGTAACATATATCACTGGAGTGTGATTTGTATTCCATATTTTGGGGTTCTTTGGTGTACAATTTAAAACCTTTTCTTTTTCATAGATGAAAATAATGTATTATTTTATACCATGAAATAAGCTTAATACTCTCTTTATTAATCGAAATTTATTGGACCTTGCTTAAAGATGGAAATTCTGCTTTTTTACTTTCTACTTCCATTTCATAAGATCCTATTAAAATTGATCATGTTGGGTATCTTAGTAGCACTGGTGTTGGTTTAATTTTGTAAACCTGACTTACTTGAAGGACAGAGACTCACTGGATATGTTCCTTACTGTGTCAAATGATCTATAACGCACAGCATGCAAACATTTTAAAACACACAAACATTTTCTATGAGATAGAAAGCAGAATAGAGAGTGCTCTTTATAAAAAGGGAAGAGAAAAGAAATTATGTCTCCATATTGTCTACCTTCTTAAAAATACTTGATTAACAGGCTTTATCTATTAATTGTACAAGATATGTGGCATTAGATTATATAAATTGTAATGATGATAATATTAACTGATAAAGTTTTATGTAATTCTGTAACAATAAGTGGAAGGAATTCTTTGTTATTCTATTTTGATCTGTTTTGAACAATGTGCCTAAGTGCTACACTCATTCCTTTCTATTTGCCAATAAATAGCTTACACATATACCCTCTGCAAATATGGAAGAGAGACAAGCAGAATGAGATATAACAGACTTTTGTAGTATGAAAAGGAAAAAAACCTGTATCATTTGGTCTATAATTTTCTTCAGTCATGCTCATCCATTTTCCCTTATCTTGGAGCCTGATGCATGATAAAAGGTCTGCTAAAACACTTGATAAATTATTAATGGATTAATGGCTATCTGTGACATTATTTTTTGTCCATGTTTTATATAAGGTTGCGATCAATTCAACCTACTCATCTAACATTTTAAGTTTTTTAGGTTTAATTTGCAACTGCTGATTTAGTCGCATTACTAATAGCAAAAGTATTTTATTGGGTATGTGCTTATATTTAAATTAGTCTTTAGGCAAAGTCCTTGGACAAAAAAACTAACTCTGGGATCAACAAGGACAACCATCAACACAATGCTTACATCTCCACCAAGCTGGAAATCTTCAGAGCTGTGATTATCCCTTCTCTCCTATGTTGTTGTGAGTCTTGGACACTGTACTGATGACATATGACAAATTTCACATGTGCACCTTACATTTCACTCTTGGCATCTGTTGGCAAGTTCATGTCTTCAAGTTGGAGGTCTTGAACTGCACAGAGTTCACCAGCATTGATTCCCTGATTATCAGAGCCCAAACGAAGTGGGTGGGACACATCATTGGAATGGACAACTACAGTATGTCTCACCAGGTGCTTTATGATGGAGATTGAAGAGACCTAGAGAACATTCATACAAGTGCTACAAAGGTGTTGACAGGAACTCGAAGCTGCATCTGCTGACACAATCTGCTGGCAAGTTCTATGTTATGAAGCCAAGAGTAGCTTCAAAGCGAGACACCACCAAAAACGAATAAAAAAACCATGATTGGAGTCACAGAATAATACCTGCAGCTATTGTAACAATAGGCTTACAGTGCTCCCATTGTGGTAGATGCTGTGCTTCCAGGCTGGGACTGAAGAGCCACCTCTGTTTTCAGAAATGAACTGTGCAATAGCAAATCTTCTTTGAATCTGAAAGACTACCTATTATATTAACAAAATCCATTTTCCAGATGAGTAGGGCTGAGAAAGGATTTCAGTTTCAAAGTCTTTTAGTGACCTTTCAAAGCTCAGTGTGGACTAGAAACTTTTCCTATTCCTTTTCCAACATTTTAACCATTGTATTCTGATGATTTTCCTGTTTACCTTTATATTCTAACCATTAACCTGTTCATTAAATTTCAAGAACGCAGAGTAATTATCCAGTGAAGCACATTAACTCAAGTTATCTTTAAAGCACAAGTAAACAAACCTGTGGCAGTTGAGGACTTTGGCGGCCAATCGGCGTCCATTGACCATCTCTAACTCGATACCCACTTACTACTTTTCCTACAACAAAAATTATTTCCTTTGTAAATAAACACATTTTATGAAATTAAACTTTCTGTGGTACCACCATTTCACTGTTTAGCAAAATAAATATGCAGAAATGACAAAAATACTATACAAGTTCGCTGTTTAAACTAGGGTTTCCCAATCTTGACAACTTTAAGGAGGATGGACTTCAACTCCCAGAATTCCCCAGCCAGTCATGCTGGCTGGGGAATTCTGGGTGGGAGTTGAAGTCCACCCACCTTAAAG
>JANHFO010004543.1:31869-44348 GCA_032468095.1 Pareas carinatus | reverse complement strand
GGGAATTCTGGGTGGGAGTTGAAGTCCACCCACCTTAAAGTTGTCAAGATTGGGAAACCCTGGTTTAAACCAACTGACAATGCTAAAAGTTTGGATCACTGACATTTGCTCTATATAAGAGATCCACAGATCATTTCCACATAATTATATTAATACTGCAATGCACAAGATTTTATAATAGGATAACAGATTAACTTATAAAAAACTATCAGAAATAATTGGATAAAACGTGTATTATTATAAATCAGTTATACTGTAGCTATTTATGTTACAATTCTTTGGGTATGGCAACCTGCCTTTAAAAAAATTGCAATCCATATTTTTAATTACCTAATCACTGTAAAAAAATCTAGAAGAGCTAAATTGGCATTTGTACCACCTGTCTGAAACTTATATTGGCAAAACTGCATCCATGGAAAAAATATGAAACAGCCCAATGACGGTTGGTTTAAATGTAACAAAAAAATGAACTCATCATGTAGTGATTTTTGGGGCTAGCTCTAATAAAAGTACTGACTCACTTGGACCGAGTACCACTTGGCTTCATATACCATTAGCTTTCCTCAGTTAGGTCAACTGGATATGGTGCAATCATCCAAACAACCACTAAATACATATAGTTAGGATTTTTTGCACAGGTACTCCTCACTTAATGATAATAATTGGGAGCCAAATGTCTGTCGCTAAGCGATTAGGTCATAAAGCTTAGCAATAGCAGTTCTGGGAATCTCCAATTATCATTGTTAAGCAAGTCACTGTGAGTTATTAAGCAAGGAACACATGCAATCAGTACTGGCTTCCCCACTGATTTTGCTAGCGGGAAGTTTGCAGGAAGGGTCCCAAATTATGGTCATGTGACTGTGGAATGCTATGACAATCAGAGATCCAGTCTGGTTATCAGGTGCCCAGATCATGGTCACAAAACCACAGGGGTGCTACAACAACTGGAACTTTGTGGATTGACTATAAGTAGCACTTGTTCAATATCATCAACAATTTGAATGAGCACTGAATGTTTGATCAATAAATGTGAACCATCTCTTTACTGCTATTTAGAGTTCATCAGGATTTCTGCAGCCCAGATATAGAAACTGCATGCTAAGTAATATGAATATATATCAACCTGAACCAAACACCTAGCACATGCATTTAAGAGGATTCCTATCCTAACACTCTTTAGTTTTAAATAAAATATACATGTGTCTCATATACTCAAAGACACTCACACACACACAATTGTGTGTGTGTGTCTGTGTATGTCTGTATAGCGCAGATATGTTATAACAATTTATCTTACAGTTAATAACCCAGTTCCATCTCATAGCATTCAGTAGGCCTTACTATCTCAATCAGGATATCCAAACGTGAGTGTAAGAATTAAGTCTAAACTACTAAGGAAAGAAAATGATCATTTAATGTAAAGACTTACCCAAGTGATGAGTGTGCACTCTATAAGCAAACGGATGCATTGGATACATTTTATAATGGCAAGCAATATCTGAATTAACCACTGTTAAAAAACAGATATGAAGCACATTAAAAATTATGTTTACATGTTGAAGACAATTAGACCTATGCTTGCAAAGTTAAATGAAATATTTAGCAATATATTAGTACCAGCAGGGCTGTGGACAGAATTTCTTCTTGCATTTATCCACAAATATCTTTGTACGGTCTTTCATTCATGCATTGCCATTAATGGCTATTGTGTTTGATTAACTGAAGAAACATGTATGTATATATTCATATGCATAATACTGTTCTTACCATACAGAGTCGTGCAATCAATTCACAAGTACATGGAATTATATCATCTGTTTTAAGGGGGGAAGGATTCTGTTTGCAGATAATGTTAAACAGATATTTCTTAGCAAAATATCCTGTTTTGATGTTTTTAAAAACGGACAGTATTATATGAGTCCATAATTAGAAAATGTGGGGTAAGAATAGGGGAGATTTCAACAAATCTAGAAATGACCAGTATAAGGAAGAGAATTCTAATTAAAACCTATGAAACTGAATTGATTTAGAAAATCGCTGTCAATATTAAGTACAATTTCATATTTGGTTTCCATGGTAAGGTTACTTAACTATAGAAGTGAAAATCTTCAGTCTTTTTCTTGCAGCCAATGAGACAAGAGAATCCTGAAGCTGAGCAATATTAACTGGAAGTTATAATCTATTGTGAAACTTGGATAATAATGTAGAGAAATTAAAGAAGGTATATTGTACACTATATGATTTGTTCCTTGACTATGCTGAAATATTTAGGAGGTTTATTCATTTCTCTCGCTCTCTCTTTCTCTCTCTCCCTCTCTCTCTCTGCGTAAAGTCAGAGAGAATGAATATGATGATTTAAAACTAAAATAAGTACCTAAAGCATTAGAATTTAGAAATACAGACTCCCTTTATGTTTGAGTACAAGTGCATGCTTATGTATATTCCCTTCATTAAAAAAAATGAAAACTGGAAAAAGTACTACTAAAGAAATATGTTATGCCTTTTCATGACCCTGTAGTTTCCATGTAATAATAATAAAAACATGTATTTAGAAATCAGTAATTATCAGAAATGGATACTTTTTTAAAGATTGCAATGTTGATGTTCTGATATGGTAATTAAAGAAATTGGTATCTTAACTTGTTCTAATATTCTTTTAATATAGCTTTTAATATTAAAAGTCCACACCAGTAAGAGTTACGCTGTTTCAACTGAAAAGATTGCAAAGGCTGACGGAGGTCTGAGTTGACAGGACAACTTATTTAGTCACCTTTTTCTCCAGGTGGTATAACAGTATTCAGGGACATCATAAGATACATGCCAGCAATCAAAGGCTGCCTTTAAAAGTAAAAAAGAAACCTGTATCAAATTTACATATATTGCCCTGATTTATTACTTACTATTTTACTGTACTAATAAGAAGGCAATCTCAAAGGTGCTTTTTTCAAAAGGCAACTAGACTTTGGTTTTCCTTGAAGACATTTTGCTTTTCATCCAAGAAGCTTCTTAAATTCAGAACTGAAGAAGCTTCTTGGATGAGAAGCAAAATGTCTTCAAGGAAAAACAAAGTCCAGTTGCCTTGTGAAAAAGCACCTTTGGGACAACTTTAACATAAAGTAACTTTAAATGAATCTGCCCAATCTGTATGGCTGGCTACTGTTGGTTTTTTTTCTTTTAAAAGAGCTATTTGGCTATGCATAGCACTTTTAAAAATTCAAAACCATTATACATATCTTTACATACTGACACAACAAAGAGTTTATGAGCAGTTATTCAAAGTTAGGAAAACTATTAAACAAATATAATGAACATGGTAGGGAGATATGAAGCTTTTACATCTCTTTGTGATTGTGAAACTATCACAAATGTCATGGTTCCCATTTTTATGGCATACAATTCTTGATGTGAGACTTACAACTAAAAATACAGAAAACTGTTCTACAAGGCTTATGCATCTGCTTTCCCCACTGGGATTACATAGAAGCTACTTTTAAAAGACGTTTTGGCATTCACCATGGGGAAAATGATTAAAATAATCTTTCAAGGTTCTTTATGGTCAGTAAACACTTCCCTGTTTATTGGTCACATCAATATTTTTTCCATTTCTATGTCAATATCCTATGTCATTTTTGAACTGCTTTCTTTCACAGTTAAAAGTATCATAAGATTTATTGCCCCAACACTGCCTCTTTCACAATGCATACGCCATCTAGAGTAGCATGCCCTCAGAGGTTGACAACTCCAACCTGCTCTCCTTTAGAAAACCTGACCCTCTTCCCAGACTTTGAGCTGGTATGCTTAGGTGATTCATTGAGAATGTAAGTGTGCTAGTGTGCTAGAAGAACGTTGGATGTTCCCTCTGGGTTAACCAATATCTGCTGCTAATTGGCTTGGTTTCTTTACTGCTTTATTCTTGTACAACATTGCTTGGAACTGAATATGTTAAAGAAATAAATGTTTACATAGATTCCTCTCCAAAGCCTCCTTAACCATCCCTTAGCCCGTGCCTCAGATGAAGATGAATGAATCTATTAGTTGATGAATTAATTAATTGCAAGTGAAAAGAGAAGTAAAGATATGATGAATGTGTATAAAGCCAAACATTCTCTTTGCATGGGAGCGGGAATGGTGGTGGCAGAATTGTGGTGGGAAATGGACCAGGCAAGCAAGCCATGTTTTATCATTAAAGAAACTGGGATTAAAGAACAATTAATCAAGTAGCAATGAGCAGTGAAACTAAATTTGTGCTAAATAAACTCCCCCCCCAAAGCTAAAGATAAAAAAGTGATAGTTGGTAATTCTTTTCAAGGAATATTTACTCTGGCTACATATTAAAAATCAAACATTTATTTTTCAAGACGGAAAAGACAACAAATGTACTTTAGTCAAAATTGCCCTTTTACAACTTTAGAAATGTATTATCAAGTCACTTTGAAGAATGTATTCATTAAATAATCTGTTTTGTTTACAAGACGTACCTGGACTATCATTAGAATTCTATTTTGCTAAAGCTCATATTAATCTTTGCAAAAGAATTGGAGAAAAATATTTAAGAAACTACATGAAAGATACTTACTTTTGAGTAGTCAGATGTAAAGTCACTCCAGAACAGTCTTTGTGTTTATCTGCAAAAATATTAAAATGGAGCTTAAGCACAATAATTTTCTTATTAATATTGCGTACAATAATTAAGTTGATGACTAGATATCTGCTTATTGGAAATACCGAGTATGAAGTCTTGTTTTTTCTGCATATTCAATATAAAACCATATCTTGGTGGGATATGGTTTTGTGGGATGTGGGTTTAAAACCCAAGTTTGTACTTGTTAAGTTAATCATTATGTTTTAGAAAAGAAGCAGTATGAGTTTTCAAGTAAAATAAAGAAAATTATTACTGTTCTACTGTATTTCAAGCACCAAGGAAAACTACAAAACTTACTTTTCAATGCAAAATATGTTTTTGCTTTAGATACTCCAGATATTTAAAATACATCTTTACCCATTTCATTTAATGCTTATTACAGTATATGTTAGGGTCATCATTGATTTTATTCAGCCTTCTTTACTGTGGCAATGAAGTTCAGCTGTACAATTTCTTTTTAATTCTATTCAAAAATAATGCAATTAAATTTTTTGGTCCCACACCTTTCAATGATACATATAATGATCACTAAATCTCTGCATGATCATGATGCAAACTTGCAGTTCCCCCACTGTTTAAATATTGCTGACTACTGTTGTAGAGTTAGGAAGAAGAAGAGAAGCAAAGGGGGAAACAGAAGCACTATCAAAACATTCAAACATGCTTAATAGGTTAATATGGCTATACTCTATTCAAGCTATGTCTTTCCTCTATCTAGTAGAAGTCCATTTGCAAAATGCAGACTTGACAAAACTGTTGTAACATTGGATTATCTTTTTGTGTACTACATCACTATCCTTAAGAAGCAAGCCAAAATAGTCCAATCATTCGTCTCCTCTTTAAACCTTTCTAATAACTTATTTTATTTATATTGTATCATTAGCCATGGCTAATGTCAATCCTACTATGTTTTTTTCTCAGTACCTAAACCTAGTAGAAAAAACAAAACAATGCCCCAAATAGAAAATCAGTCTAGCTTTTATTTAAAAGTGTTTTTCACTCCTGTGTGGTCTTGAAGAACCTTTTTCTTTAGTTCCCCCTCCTTTGGGCTTCTTGTCTTTTTAGACTATAAATAACTGGTAGCTCTTCTCCTCTTTTAACCATATGGGCTGCATTAGGACACAATAATTTTTTACACGAAATAGTTTAAATAGCCGGAAAATACACAGTTAACTAGTTAGAGAAAAGCTTAGAATAGCAAATGAGAAAAGAAGTTCATTAGAGACATAGAAAATTGGAATTCCTTTCAGAGAACACAGATACAACTTTTCTTATTTCATCCCAAAACAATTCTGCGAAGTAGTTTACTTTCATTTTACTAAGTCAAAGATGTTCCACTGACTGATTATAATTTGCCAAGAGCTGATCCAGAAAGGGCCGAAACAGAAACAGCATTGGAATAGAGAATGTTCTAGATGTATGGTCTCTAGATTCAATGGTCTTATAACAAGCATTCATATATTTCAATTCTTGATTCATTAAAGAAATTCAAAACAAAGGCAGAAATTTACTGTTTATAAAACAATATTATGGGGAATTTTAAGGAGGTAAAAATGATATTATGAAATTTACTTCACCCAAAATTATAAGATTGCAGAATTTACAAGCAAACATTATCACATTTTCATCTGTAGTACATAAGAACAATATGTGAATAAACTAAGATCACAAGTGAAAACCCCAGGGAAATAAATGCTACCTCTAAATCCATATAGCTACATACTTCAGAAAAATTGCTTGCTCTACTAAAGCAAAATAAAATCTTCAGCTTTGAGTAAAAATAGTTTTTTATTTTATTTTTAATATACTCGTATATGAAATATATACAATGTACAAACATTATAAAAGAATTCCAACATATGGACTTTTTTTTTATTTCTTATACCTCTATTTTCAAAAATGGCAATGTCTAACCAATTTTGTCTTGGAAAAAACAAGATCGTGTAGTAATTTCTTTGGCAAGTACTACATATGCTACACAGGTTGTCTGAACACAATAATTCTTATAGATTGTTATGTCCATCCCCATTTGCCTCTCTGTCTAGGATAAGTCCTTTGATTTTTGCATTTCAGTTAGACAGCAAGTATATATTCCTTTAGAACGAATGAATTATTAGCTTCTATTTGCCCTATGGCAATGAGAGGAAAATGTATTCAACCTACTCTTCGAAGCAGATTTCTTTTAAGCTGATTTTTCTAGGCAGCGTTTCCAACAGAGATCAAACAAGAATCTATGCTTACTACTGTGGATTTAATAGCACTTCTGAACCGCAGAGTCTCTATAGTAAAATCCATTGTGATAGGAGTATCAGCTCCTGATTCTTTGATCACTAAAAAAAATAAATCACAACTGCCACTCAAACGATACATTAAAGGTTTATAAAACTAAAAAAATTTCCTAAACCCCACTTATTGTACCAAGGTTATGTTTTTTAAAAAAAGCCCAGAAGAAATAGAAACCAATTTTCTACTCCTGACTTATTTGTGAAATATTACACATGGAAGTAATGATAAATGTACCCAATGTTATTGTTATTGTTATTGTTGTTATTGACCGTTCTAACCTAGACAAAAATATAGGCAAACATATAGGCAAATAAGAAAATGATAAAAACGTTTACTTAAAAGTTTATCTTAAATGTCATTTCTTGCTACATAATGTATGAATACATGTGGAAGAATGCTTGTAGATGCACATCTAAGATATATTTATAAATGGACATTTCAAAGATTAGGCAAGAGTCTATATATCTAAATATCTTTTCAATTAAGTTAATACTTATAAAGTATACAATAGATTTTGGTCTTCTTTTGCAGTTTTGCCAATGTAGCCTATGATGAAGATCTAATAAATCTTATGAAGACCTGCCCCTGAATAAATAAATAGTGTCTTTATTCACAAACTTTATTAAATTAAACAGATGGAAATATTGAGGTGATGCCCATGATGACTGTATGTTTCATGCAATTTTCTTAGCAATAATATTGAAATGTTTAAAATTTAGCCTGTTTCCTGTTAAAATAATAACAGTTTCAACTGCATAATTTTTTCAAGAATAATCAAGATCAGCTGTGGCATAAATTTACTGAGTATGGAAATTAATATAGTTTAAAACTATGTCTAATTTCTCCAGTCTCTTATTAACTCTTCATTGAAATGTATTTGGATCTGTTTAAAAACCGAATAAAATATGAACATCAAAATAAGCAGGAAAAAATAATCATGATTTTGGAAGAAGAAATCACATATATATTAACTAGGTATATATTAACTAGGTATAATTAAATAGATCAGAGAAATGGTTGCAAAGAACCATAAAGACACTACTATAAACTCCTCTACACAATTTAGCCTTAAAGAGAATTGAGAGTAGTAGTGGGGTAAAGAGAGATAAGTAATCTACAAAATATTATCAAAGTGCAGTTTTAATTAATTTCAAGTGAGCTAGCACTGGGTCACAACAGTGGCTATGAATTACTGATTTGCTGCTCTTATCGAGGTCCTTGGCATTTATAGATCAGAATCCATTTTTACTTCTTAAAAATTAAACGCACAGTTGCATGATACAATCATTACTGGAAATGTCACAACTGTGAGATTCATACGAACAAACTACTAAAATGGCCTATAATATTTGCAAAAATTGAAATAGATTTAAAAAGACTAATAAAAATATAGTGAATAAACACAATCTTTTCTTAATTTAACAACAATTTAATGTTATTCAATTTAATTAGTCTACCATCATGATTTCAGAAGACTAGTTAACAGTGAAAAAAGAAAAGTACTACAGTCGATACTTAAAATTTAACTTTCATTAAAAAAATACTTAAATTTACTGAGTCTAACATGAAAAGAATCCATTCTGTCCTGTTCCAGTTCCTAGAAGATATTCTTGCTATCATCTCTTCTGCACAAATCTCAATGTGGAGATGGATAGCAGGAAGAATCTCAGGAACTTCAATGGATGTCCTCAAGTATTACATGTCTTTGGATATGACAGGAAGCCATGCTTTTATGACTTCATTACTAATGTAATTTCAGTAACAAATTAATTCATTATTTATCTTACTCATAACAGCAAGAGTTGATTTTACATACCTTTAAATGCACCAACATCCCCAAAATGGACTTGAAGAACAAAATATTTGTTCCCTGTTTCTCCTCCAACTTTAAATCCAACACCTTGAGGGTGAAGAAAATGTGAAACTCTCATAATCATACTCAAGAATAGTCTTAAAAGAAAATATCCTAAAGTAAGGAATGTGCTCTTTTAAAGATTTAAGATACAATGCAACATTTTGCACTTATATTCTCTGAAGAAGCCATTCCTAAAGTACGTGCTTCAAGGAAAATAAATATTGCAACAGATAGTTCTGCATGATAGTTCTGCATCTGTCTCAACTTTAGCAAGAACAAAAATCAAATAGAAATAGTGAGGTATCCTAGTTCATATCTGATTTATTTATTTATATTTGTTTTATAATGTGGGAATATGGAATGTTACTGTTATAATACAAGATTTTGAAATTTTTGACATAGCCTGCTGCAAGCCAAATGGATTTACTAATATTTCATAATGTATTAGCCATAAAAGTTATTGGCAACTGCAGTTAAAAAAAATCAGCAGGAAGATGCAGGATATAATGTGTTCAACTGTACATTAAAAGTAAAAAAGGTAGGAGAAAAAATCCCTAAATATTCCTTTTTATAGTAAATTCCTAAGCGAGCAATTTGATTCTCTGAAAGCATAATCGTTTGAGTAAAACAATTCACTATTAGAGTAATACAAAAATTAGTGCACTAATGTAACATAAATTGCTTTTCCTAGTGCTTTTCTTGTAAGAAAAACAGTGCCAGAACTCACATCTTGTTCATTGTTTTATTTAAAAAAAATTCAGTTCTTGACATAAATTTAATTTATTTAAAGCAAAACAGGTGCCAAAACTGTTTTCAGGTGTATTCTATGACAAAAAAAGCACTAGCTTTTCCTATTATTACATCTTGTGTAGAATACTATATCACAAAATATTTCATACCTTTTGGCAATATTGTTGGTGGTGCATTTCTTGCCCAAGCATATAAGATATCACTTGTGTCCGTACACGTTCCTTCATCACAATTCCTAGACAACACACACACAAACACAAACATAGAATCACTTTTAACTTGTGTCCCCCAACCTCATGAGAACTCTCATTTCACATTTCCTCGGAAAAGTTACTTCTATAATTAGGTTTCTTCATTTAAAAAAATGCTTCTGAATCATGTTTTACAAACTAGAATCAGTTTAAAACATTTTTAAAGTGTATTGAGGCTTTTGTCATTGTTGTCATCATCAGCAGTAGCAGCAACATGTCCTTAATGTGAAATATTTTATTTATTATATTTGTAGTCTTCCATTCCACCATAAAATTTAATGCAGTCTATATATTATTTGAGCCAGCTTCTGAAGTGGGTTACAGTAAAAGATAAAATCTGATATAAGACTGTCCAAAGAAATGGATAAAAATTGAAATCTTTCCAGTCAGATCCTCTGGCTACAACATTGTTTTCCTGAAAATAAGCCCTGGTATGATTTTTCAAGATGCTCGTAATATAAGCCCTACACAAAAAATACGCCTCAGTTAAGATCGTCAGCCAGACAAATGCATTTACTACAATATTTCCCTCAAAATAAGATCTAACTGGAAAACAAGCCTTAATGCATCTTTTGGAGCAAAAATTAATATAAGACGGTCTTATTTTCAAGGAAACATGCTATATCATATTGGGCCACAGCAATCAATCAATCAGTCATACTTCTCAATCTCTTATCTTGTTTATAGTCATTTAAAGATTAAGGTACTATACTATTGTTATCAGAATGGGATTCAATAAGAGAAAGCAAAAAAGAAAGACTGACTCAGTATCTGTCATGAATTGTGTCACAGTTTAGCTGACCCAATTGATCAATAACCTGAACGATCCTGATGACATTGCTCTGATAGCTGAAAGTACAAATAAGCTGGGGGTGTCTAGGGATGAAAGTCAGGGTGTGCTGTGAAAAATGGGACTAATGTTTAAGATACAGAAAACCAAATCAGTGAGAACAGGTAAGGCAACCAGAATTAAAATGCACACAGATAGCTTCTGTTCCTGAAGACTACCATGTGTGACAGTCAAGAACTACACCATAGACTGTTGCTAGGTAGGAATGCAATGAAAGCTCTGAAAAGATATTTTACATGAATTAAGGACTTTTCAAGGGAACAATGAGTTACATGAGTTATGATAGGCAATGTATTGTTTCTTTTGAAGTTTGGTGTTGGGGAAACCACCCGAGAATACCAAGCCAAGAATTTAAACTAAAGGGACACTGAACAAATTCTCGAGTTTTAATTGAAGGCACAAATGACTAGGCATAAATATTGTATTTTGTTCATCTTATGTAAAAACCTTGTTCCCTTGAAAAGTCCTTAATAACTGTGAAAGATGGAAAGCAGAAGAATAAGAGTTGAACTAGCAGCAAGATAGATAGACTTTTATAGTGGCACTGGGTGCATTGTTGGAAAACTTGAAGGGTCAGGTCAGGTTAGGGCCAGAACCTCCCGGAGAAAGTTTATCTAGAGATGATACTGATTTGATGACACATAATCAATTAATTATTAATTATCTGAACTCCTATTTTTGACCCCTGGAGAAATTAATCTTTCGCATCATAAATTTAATTATAATGAACATAATTTCTTTTCATAAGAAATGACTTAGCTTTCCCCTTGGACTGACACTACAGCAAATATGTTTGCTTTGTTAATCTGAAATTACAGTCTTACTTAAGTGAAAGAAGTGTAACATTTTGAGTAGTGCCAGTAGCTACTTGCACATATACAACATTTAAACATAAAATATATGACAAATCTATACAAAACAAATTGTTTTGTTAGTGTTTAATCAAGGAAATCATATGTCTACCCAAGCAATTTAAGCATTTTATTATAATATCAAGGAGGCTTTGTCAAAGGAGCTGAAAGGGTAAAATGTAAAATAGTTAATTATAGAATCACATTAACAATAATCATAAATTACAATAAATAAACCTGAAGATCCAGGCTATAATTTAAAAGCTTGAATGAATGAGCCTTATGTTTTGAAAGCAATTTAAAATCAATTTTGCTAATTATTCCAGTGCTATTACATTTGTTATGTATATATGTACATATGTATGTTTGAAATTTATATACTGCCTATCTCACTCACAGAGTACTCACAGAGCAGTTTACAGATAAAAGAATAGCTTCTGATACATTGTCAATCATAGTTGAAATTGCTGTATCAGCATTTCAAAGACTGGTTGGTTTGGTAAAGGACTATTCTAATTCTTCTCATATAATCATGTCTGTCCATTGACATAAGTAGGGGAGGTTCTGGATTACGTTTTAATATTTTTCCAAAATTATGTTATATCAGCAAAATACAGTAGGCATATTTTGAAGATCCTTATGCTTTTTCTGAAATTGATTATCTTCGGGACTATCAGTCTTGAAGATAGTATTACCTGCTGTTCAAAGACACTTTCTTCCAAATATACAGTAAGTGAATAAGAATAGCTGCGGTAGAAGGATATGCCTCTATTTTCTGCACCTGGTTTGCCACAATGGTAAATAAAATGCTTACCGTATTTTTCGGCCTATAGGACGCACTTTTTCTCCCCCAAAAAAGGGGGGGAAGTGTATGCGTCCAATAAAGCGAATATTCACCCCGCTGCTTGGACTCGAGCGTTCCCGGCACCTTGCGGGGTGCCGGAAACCGCTCCGCGTGACGCTCCAAAGCCAGCTATATTTGAGCGTCGCGCGG
>JANHFO010004543.1:16887-28119 GCA_032468095.1 Pareas carinatus | reverse complement strand
AGGAAGGAAGGAAGGAAGGAAGGAAGGAAGGAAGGAAGGAAGGAAGGAAGGAAGGAAGGAAGGAAGGAAGGAAAGATGATGGAAATATTCCAACTCCCAACCTTCTATAGGAACTATAGCTATTTACGATAGTTCTCAATTTAGCAATCATGCATTAAGTTACCATTCAAACTTCCAATGGCACTGAAAAAGTGACATGTTTTTCACACAACTGTTTTCACACAACCTCCCCACAGTCATGTGAGCAAAATTCAGACTCTTGGCAACTGAGTCTGAATTTTATATTTATGACGGTTGCAGGGTTCCAGAGTCATGTGATCACTTTTTGTGACTTTCTGATAAGCAAAGTCAATGGGGAAGCAAGATCCCCGTAACAACCATGTTATTAAGTTAAGTGGATCACTTAATAACTGTGGAAAGAAAGACTGTAGAATAGGACAAATATCACTTAACAGCTGTCTTGCTTAGCAACAGAAATTTTGGGCTCAATTGTGGTCGTAAG
This sequence comes from Pareas carinatus, assembly GCA_032468095.1. NCBI lineage: Eukaryota > Metazoa > Chordata > Lepidosauria > Squamata > Pareidae > Pareas > Pareas carinatus. Next base: position 27,617 of record JANHFO010004543.1, on the reverse strand, counting down.
TCAAAATTAATTGTATTGTCAAGTTCATGAGATTGACAACTGCACAAAGAACATTGGGGTGATTTTTTATAGCAAAAATACAGCTAGAGAAATAAATCTTCAATGTTAAATTATTTCTTCAGTATTTTTGATTCATTATCAAAATAATTCCAAAAGGCTGAATATATTGAACCATTATTTGGTTTCATTTTAATTTTTGTAATGAAATGATTTTACAGTACAGTGGGAAATTTGTTTTAATATTTTAAAAAATAATAATTACAAAAGCAATAATAATTGGGTTCACAGAAGACTTCTGAGAAGAATTTGATCGCAATCATCTGACTGAAAGAACGGCAGAATTTTGCAGGGCATTTTGAAGTCCTGTTGTTGTTTTTATAATTATAGATTTCTTACCAATTTGGTTTAGATGTTTTCTGTCTTTTTTAAAAAAACAAATAAAAATTGTTTCCATTATTTTTGATTGACATGTAGTTTAAAGTAAAGTAATTTTGTAAACATTAGCCTTGAAAATTGCTGGGTGTTTTTGCAGTTATAAAAATATTTATTCCTTATTCTGAATATTGAATTTTATTCCTTAGATATATATGACTCTGTAGTCTTTGAATTATACCTCTAAATTGCAGCAAGATATTACAAGAAGTTCTTATTAACTCTATGTTCACATATGCCATTTTTTTAAAATACACTGTTCGAAAAAGATATGGATAGTTTATAGAAAGATGTGGTAATATATGCTACACATTTTACAGAAAAAGAAAAAGGGAGCAAGCATAGCATGCATAGAAGAGTTTTCTGTGTTCCAGAGGCAGCAGTCCCCTTGAGCGTCCGGGGCCACGGGAGTGGTGGGAAAACGCATGCACATGTGCATACCCACTCACGCAAATGGAGCTGTGCATGTACATGCGCCTGCCTGCCGCAAATGTGTAACCATCCCCTCTGGTCCCCACCAGCCGGTCCTCAAAGCCGAAAAGGTTAGGAAACTTTGTTCCAAAGTATACTATGTGTAAATGTTTTTTGTGATAATTCAGTAATTTGAAAAAAGAGTTCTGCTTATTATTTATAATTTTAGTCATTTCGTGTGTATTTCATGATTGTCCTTGAGTTCTTAATCATTCAAAGTTATAAATAGCACTGAAGGTTTTCACTGTGAGATTGGTTAGTTAATGTATGATATTTATGACACAATTGAAAAGAAATTATTCCATTCTGTCCTCTGTCAATGGCTAAATTAGTCTTCTCTAAATTAGTTGTTAAAAGGCAAAGCTTTCAAAAATTTCAATTTGCTACCTACCCTTCCCTAGAATTTCAAAATGTAAGTGTTAACTGAATGAATTACTTCCATTGAGGTATAGATTATACTGACATAATCACCCTAACCCTAGCCTTTTAAGAAGCTGGAGAATGATGATGCAAAATGTTAGCCCATTGATTAGAGCAGTTAAAAGCTCCAAATTTTATACAAGTGATCCAGGACAATAATAATACATATGTAATGCATGTTTATTTACAAAGTTTTACCCCCTTGATTCTTACCCCAAAACTTCACTTAATTAGAAAGATTTAGTCATACAAATCTATGTTCATACTGTTAGCTATATTTTCTTTATTTTTTGCCTATAGTAAACTTGCCTTCATGTATCATCTTGGAATTGGCATATTTAAACTCCTATGTTATGGATGAACTCCTATGTTGTTACGGTTTGAAATATTATGGAAAATATGAAATTCCTTATTTTATTTATTTATTTTTTTGTTTAGACTTATATACCACCCTTCTCCCGAAGGACTTATAATATATTAGCTAGTAGAGAGGTATCGCAATCAATACCATGAGTTTATTTTTACTATTTTTTAAAAAGAAATACAGAACTAAGAGCATAATCAATACAAAATTCAGAATGAAACACTTGTTCATGAAAAGTGATCTTGCAGTATAATTGCTATATTTTGGAGAAAAGTTATTTCAATATTTCATTTTCAAAGTTTCACTGGTTTCTGCAGATGCTCTTATTATTCTTAATTATATATCAATGGTTTGTAAATTAGCATGAGAACAATGGAAATAAACTAAGCTAAACTAAGATAAATTAAAGTAAGATTAAGATAAGATTAAGATTAAGGTAAAATTAAGGTAAGATTAAGATAAAATTAAGGTAAGATTAAAATAAAATAAGAATTTTTATTGGTCAAGTGTGTCTGGACACACAAGGAACTTGTCTCCGGTGTGCGTATGCTCTACACAATGCATTTTACATAAGAGATAAATTGTGATCACAATCACAAAATACATCCATCACACTATCATGCCATAAAATGTCATAAATGCCATAAATGGATAAGTTATGTGTTTATTATCATAAAGGCTACAAAGTTGGGAGAATGCCTGTTGTTTGTTAATCATTTCATGGTCGAAATAACTCAGTGGTTGTTTGAATGCGATGCAGAAGCACTGAGGAATTGGACATTATAATTGATACCTCAATGTATCTTTGATCACCCACAATCCTAGCTGGGGAATTATTTAAAAATATGGCCTGCATGTACTGGTTTATTCTGCATGTGTAATATCCCACTGTTATATTGCTTACTAAATTGACTTAAAATGAATAATTCAGTTGTGAAACAGATATACATGTACAGCAGTTCTGATTAGAAATTAGATATATATTTTATATCTAAATATAAATAAGATATATTTTTCTACTTGGATATAAAATATTAATGACACAAAGTTATAGGTGTAAACTTTATGTCTCTCTGTGTGTCTACCTCCCTATCCGTACTCATTTTGAAAAAGAAAAAAGAACTTGAAAACTGTGAAACTAGAAAATAGCATTATTTTATTTTTATCTTGTTGACCAATGCTGAGAACTACCCGTACATTTGCAAGAGGAAATTTAAATCATTTAGATTGGCTGTGAAGCACTGTTAAATTATTGGGGGGGTGGACTGACTGAAGAAGCAAGGTAAAGGAGTGTACATAGTAACATATGTTTTTATTACTTATATACCATATAATCTAACCAGACCTGCAATTAAAAAGCTGAAAATAATTCCAGAAATAGTGCTTTCTGTAACTTGCCTAGAAAATACTACTGGCTAGTGAAACTGTTTCTTATTTTTAGCTCAGTATCTTGATTGAAAATTAAATAGTGCTACTTTAATAACACTATTTATATATAAGCCTCTTTGCTACTTGTCCTAATACTGGGTTTATGTTAAGAGTTCAAGGAAAGTATTTGAGTTGATTCCTTTTGTACCTATAATTTACATATCATTTGTTTCTTATTTACTTTAGTGCTGGCGGTTCAACTGCTTTTAATTCTCCACATGCATGATTTCTTTGAGGTCTATTTTTTAGCAAATGAAGAATTGCACATCAGATAACTTCACTCATTTTCAGGTTACAAAAGTTAGCATAAATTTATGCACATCTGCTATCTCCACATAAGCATGTTTACGAGTGTTTCTCTCTGTGTGTGTGCATGCGTGCACACACACACATACACACCATAGGTTTACTAAAGAAAAGGCAATCTCAGTCTGTAATAAGATACCTATCACAATAGTTCTGCACTTGTAAATTCAAATAAACAAGCAATGCATCTTCTCATCTACTGTATAATATAGTTTGTATGGAATTGTTGACAAATGGGAATTACTATCAGCCAGCAAAGGGAAAAATACATTATGTACTGTTGGGCATATTCACAAAAATCAGGGATGGAAAATGGCAGATAAATTTTCTGGTACTGGCAGAATGGCTTGCTTTCAGAGATAATACTTCTCAATGTCAATAGAATGGCCTTTAGTTATCGCTACAATTAAATAATAAACAACAGATTGCAGAAGACCTGCACAGTATAACAAATACGTTTTAGCTTTTGGATTTAAATATCAAAATGCTAAATGGAGAAATAATAGTTTTTCACAAATTCAGTTAATTGTATGCCGCATCTGTAAAAACTCTGTGGAAGAAAGGCATACAATACAATGAATTACAGATATTATTCAACTTAGAACCACAACTGAGTCCAAAATTTCTGTTGTTAAGTGAGTCATTTATTAAGGGAATTTTTCCCCATTTCTTGCAACAGTTGTTAAGAAAATCACTGTAGTTAATAAGTTACCAATCTGGTCGTTAAGGAATTCAGCTTCATCATTGATTTTGCTTGTCAGAAGATTGCAAAAGGGGATCACTTGACCTTGAAACACAGCAACGGTCATAAGTATGAATCAACTGGCAAGCATCTGGATTTTGATCACATGATCATGGAGTTGCTTCAAAGGTGGTAACTGTGAAACATGGTCATGTTTTCAGTGCCGCTGTGACTTTGAATGGTCACTAAATGAACTGTTCTAAGTCAAAGACTACCTGTATTTGGTAACGTAACATTATTTGGAGATTATTTTATGCTTTTTTAACTGCCATTTTTGCCTTATATGACCATTGATTTCAGTTTTAATAAAACATAAAGAGTTAATTGGCAATTTCTGGAAAAATAGATACATATTTTATTAAAATAATAGATATCTTAATAAGTGTTGGGCAATTTGGTCTACTGGTTAAGGAACAGGTTAGAATATTGGATAATTTGATATTTTATATATTTCAGTTCACCTCTATGACTTCTGATACTCAGTGTAATTATTTACTGTTATCTAAAGCAGTTTCATCTTAAATTAAATTGTAATAGAGTTTTGTATGAATATAGTAATGCTTGTAGAAGTAGAAATCATTTAAAATTTAGCCAAGGCATAAGACATACAAATAAAATATAATCAAGACCCATGAAAACTCAGCACTGCGGTTAAGCAATATATTTCAATCACTGACATTAACATTCATAGAAATATTTCTGAATTTAATCCTAATGTATTGAAGATTCACTCTATTCTTCTCAGTGTTAATAATTTTCAATATAAAACAAAAGTGCCCCTTAGCAGTTTGACAGCCACCATATATCTGTCCAAATGAAATGATGAACTACTTCTAAAGGATTCTCCTGCCAGACTCTAGAGCAGTGGTTCTCAAACTTTTTCAGTCCAGACTATTTTAGCAAGCGGTCATCAGCCACTTTACTAAAATGTGTTAAATGTTTACCAATAGATTTTCAAACCATAAATAGCACTTTCCTGGGTTCTGAATGTCATAAATTTCCATTTTACTATTGACACTTAGCACGTGTAAATATTTGCAAAGAGGATGAAATAAAAATTAAGATAGAATCGACTTGATAAGCAGCTGGTGCTTACTTCACTGGTCCAGTTGCGTAAATTAACGTAGGTAGGTAGAACTTGTAATTTACCTGTCATTTCACCCTTGTTTCAACATAAAGCGAGTACATTTTTCAGATAGGTAAGATCTTATCGTGCCAATAGTTATTATAAGTGCAAAGAGATTTACAGCCTGAACTAGCAGGTAAATAAACAACTTGTGCAGTGGAGTGGAATTAAATATCCAGCCACAGACAGAAAGCCAATGCTTTACAAATGAGAATGCTTGGGCTCAGCTGCCAACAGCATCTACATGAAGCTCCTTAAGTACTATTACTCACCAGTCTCTCCAGATGCAGTTCTCCCACCTTAAGTGGTTCCTTTCTAGTTTTGCTTCTGTATTAGGCATGATGAATGCATTGCAGGAACTCTATGGAAAAGTTTAAGCTATAGAGAAGCCACAGAAACCTTGACTGATTCATATAAAATTAACCATGTTTTTCTGAATCTTAAAGGATACTCACCTATATAAGCTTCCTCTTCCACTGGCAAACGTAGCGACATGCAAAGGTAAGTATCAGACTATATGGAAGGACAGAAAAAGTAATATAAAATGTTAGAACTTTTTTCTCCTTCAAAAGTTACAAATATAAAAGGAAATCATCATCTCTCTAATTGCTTTGAAGTAGAGTCAGAACTATTTGCTAAATAAAAATAATCTAGCTAAGAAAATGACAAAACACAATTTTCTTTTAATGCCCTATCTGGTAATACCTTTGGTTACTTTTTACCTCACCAGGGATAACGTATCTATGTATGAAATCCAACTATATTAATCAGTGAGAGCTAAAAACCATATTTTACAGCACTATGATTTTTGTTATGTTCAACCACACTATTAAGCCAGTTTGGAAGCAGGTAGCAAGCACACATCACATATTCAGCTGTTTAACTGAGTGTTAAATATCAAGGTGAGGAGATGTTAGATTACATCTGCAGCAGTCAGCCCTGTAGTTTTACAAGAAGACTAAGCAAACAGCTATCCTTCTATTATGGCGAGGAAAGATAAGCTGTATTGTAATAGGCTGTAAAGCATATAATGGCATATAATCAATTCATCCATTAACAGAAACTGTTTTCCATATAAATATTTGGGAATAAATGCATAGAAGTCAAAATCATGCTGTGTTATAAACTAGATATAATTCAAAACCTTTCTGAAAATATATATTTCATATATATCCAAATCAATAGCGCTTCAAACCAAAACACTTCTTAACCTATCATTTTTGTCTTTATTTACTCTTTTTTATAGCAAAATGATGTCACAGTGTATATTCTAGACACAGAGCACATATAAACTGAAAACATCTAACGGTGTCAGTAACAATGGAAATTAATCACTAGAATACTTTTTTAAGTAAGTGCTGGGAAATTTATTCGAACCAGACATTGTTTAGCAACAGTCTGTGCATACTATGACAATCTTGAACTGATTGTTTCAGTGGTTCCAGAAGACATAGCCAGCAGTAATAGCTTCATTCAATACATTACTGTATTAGTTTTCTATAATACAATCAACTTTTTTTTCTAAACAAAGAAAATATGCAAAGAAAAATAATTGATGAATAATAACAACAATGGCAGCATCAAGGTATTTCATAACTTTAACATTTGTTTCTTAAATATTACTGCAACTATATTCCATAAGAGCTCTGTTAATGCAAAAATAAATGACAGTTTATAAACCATGCTTCATAAAGTTTTATGATCCTTTGCATTGAATATCCTTTAATAAGCAATATTTTCCTTAGCAAAATGAAACATATTCCTATAATGTGATTTCATAATTTTATATTCTCTATTGAACATTTTTACAATTATCTGAATCTTCAGATATTAAGTTCCAATTTTCAAATTACTAAACCAAGTTCATTATTTACTTTATATAAAATACATTTCCTTGATTAAAATAAAAAATTATCCAAGTTTACTTACTTTAAAAAATGTACAAATCTAAAAATGCTGATAATATGCAAAAGTACATAATTCCTCTATTATTTTTCCATGCACATACTTCCAAATATAAAAATACATAGACTGATCATATAATTGCAGCTCTTTATTATATTCTATTTCAGAGTGGTAAATCCAAGTAACTTATATGTTGTTTTCTGGTTTCCCAAAGTGCATAAATAAACAATTTACTCCAGTATAATTTTCCCTAATTCATCAATTCAAAGTAAATAATTTACACAAAGAGAGAGAACTTTAATGATTATACAAAGACTCATTGCTCTTTATCTTTCAAACTGTCAGAGGCTGACAGTCATGCATGCTAATGGATACACTCCTATTAATACAAAAATAAATGAGCAATGAAAATGTCAATTGCTCTGCAATCTACTGTCATTATTTCATATCTTAGTCTACAAGCAAACATTAATGACTTGGGAGTGGTTGCAAATAACATACAAGTTGAATTGCCTAATTTCTTTAAGACACAATCACCTAAATAATTAAAACTGAATAATGCAAATGAAAATTTCTTTTTCTTTACATTTCTCCCCCTTTATTCAGTACAAAAAGTTGTTCTTAGCATCCGAAGATTGCTTTTAACTTCAAAAGATTAAATCATAGGTAATTCAAAGATGCTAATGGTATGGTTGCTTTAACATATTTTTTATATGGTTGCCACAAAGGCAGGCAGTCTGGGTAGAAAGCTCCCCAAAAGATCTAAAAATACATAAATTAAGATTCAAGACAAAGAGCCATACCATAGGTACCAGAATTATAGTTATGAATTCCCCCCATATTTGGGAAATCCTCTCCATATTTGGGAAATTATTTATTTGGGCCTTATCACATTGTTGCTGCTATCATCCTCATAATCCTCATTCTCATCCTCAATTTAGCTTATTTAAGCAGCATGTTTCCTTTATTACCAAACTTATGCTTTCTGTGTATCACGAAAACTACATCATGGTCATATACAATTTTAATTCAAACAGCCAATTTCATATATTATCTCCATATAAATTAGTTTCAAAAGGATTCATTTTTCAGTTATATATGCCTTAAAATTATATTAGTTCTGTACCCCAGATCACATCACAGGATAAAACTGAAACATAAAATGCAAATCATATGCTCTGAACTGACAGTAAAGAACTGTAATACAATTATAATGCTGAGGCAAGGAGATACGATTCTATCTTTCCTAATGATAAACCTACATTAACGTTTCCTTATTCTTTAAGATATCATACATCACAATGGGAGAAATTTTGTTCTAATTAATTAAAGTCTTTAATTATCTTTTCATTTATGACATCAGCATCAATCTGAATTATGTCAATATTTCACAGAATATTGCACTAGATGCTGCATTTTTCAGTGTGGTATTATTTCTATCAAACCACAAAAAGTAAGTCTACCCAGAAGGCTAAAGATGAGGAAGTCAGACTAAATCCTAAAAGGATAATTTACAGAAGTCCCTTAAAGAGGCACCCACAGAATCTGATAAAATGATAAAACCAGAATAATGAGGTATGTAGACACTTCTGAGCGTATAAATATTGCAGCTTTACAGTATCAAGAACATCAATAATGCTGCAAAGGCTTCCACATTCTATAGTCTTCATGAAAGGAAAAAATAGTAACTTTTGGTAGGTTTGCCAGAATCAGGATCATAACTGTCTTAAGCCACAGTTTGAAAGAAATTTAATAAATACATTGAACTTGCTTCTCTTTCCATGTCACATTAAATTGCAGCTAAGCAGAAACAGAAAGCATTCAACATCTATATGTACATCTGAAATATATTTTGAATTAAACTCCATTCTTATAATTAGCTTTTAATCAAATATACTGCTCGACAATGTATGTTAAATCTCAATGACTGGAGATATGAGAACAAACAAACCGACTTCCCATTTTCAACAACAGCAGGGAAACCAGCTATCGGTAGTGGATACTGGGAAGAATTAAAAAAGGTCAGTTTTGTTTCCAAGAAAACTTTTTTTCTTCCAGTAGCCCTCCTTAATGATCACTTTTCCTGAAACCATTAGTATCAGAAAACTATTGCTCAGACTTGCTAGGTGATCAAGGAATTAAACCTTCCAATTTCCTTTCATGCCAGCAGGGCTTTTTATAATCAATGTTTCTTACAGACAAAAATGAGAAAGCTTTATTGGTTTTTCTCTCTCTTTCTCTCCAGGTGGAACTACTCAAGATTGCTTAGAAATGTATTTGTAGGGCAAAAGCAGCCATAGCAAATTAAGAGTGAACACAACCGTGCAGAATGCTAAAAGACAGGCACAGGCATGGGACAGAAAGTGAGCGTTTGTGCTACAATCATAAAACTAAATGACAGTAAGAACAAGCAGTCAGTTAAGTGAAAGATAACATTCCAATGACTTTTTTTTACTAAGAAAATGCCCAAAAGTAATTATGGTGAAAATGAGTCTATTAAATCAGGAGTCTCCAACCTTGCAGACTTTACGACTTGTGGACTTCAACTCCCAGAATTCGCTACTCCCCTTCTGTGCATGCGTATGGCCCCGTGATGTCATCACTCAGCGCTACTACCCTTTGAGCATGTGTATGACCCCGTGACATCATAACCTGGTGCCTTTCTGAGCATACTCAACTCTGGGGCGATGCTAGGGCGACTTGGCTCATGTGCCAGCAGAGAGGGCCTTGCGTGCCCACTGCAGCACATGTGCCATAGGTTCACCAGTTAGTATATACTTATCATAATTCTTTACTTTATTAAAGGGCTGAGGTTAGGGTAAATGTATCAGCAAAGCAGGGCATTCCCAGAAAAGTGCAATCTGTTTTTGTTTGACTAAGAAGGCCACACCACACTGTCTCAATTACTGCCTTTTATAAGATTCATATAAATCCTACCACTCCTTAAAAGACCTGCCCTAATTATTCACAAGACTGAAGGATGTTAAAAAGTTAGCTCTACAAAAAAAATCATCAATTGATATCTCATCCTTATTAAAAATGAGACATGTAATTCACATTTCAATTGGGCAGCACATTCATTTCACACACCTGTAAATTCTCTTTTTTGTTTAGATTACTGGGAGGGGAAAAACTGCCAACAATAGAGACCATTTTAGCTGGGTATTTGCTCTACATCGTTTCTAGTCATTAGGTTAAAACAGCTGGTTCTAATCATAGTTTCCAGGAAATGATCCCCAATAACTAGATCATTTGCTTTTCATCTGTTTTTGAATGAGCTAACTGCAATGACTCATCTCTTCTATTGCTGAATGCTTTTTGTCATGAATCTAAAGGTCCCTTGGGAGGGAAAAAAGAGGAAAATAGGAGGAAAGAATTTCTATTAAGAGAGTTAAACAGGCACTTCTCTTGGTGGTGGGGGGAGCAGCAAAGCAGCGTGCCTTTCATGCTGTATGCAGGGAGGCTTGTGCCCTTGCCTCTTCTGGGCAGCGCCCGGCTCTTGCTTCTTACAAGGGGGAGCAAGTGGAGTCGTTCCC
>JANHFO010004543.1:0-16787 GCA_032468095.1 Pareas carinatus | reverse complement strand
ATCTTTGCCATATGCAAAGCATGGGAAATTTTTTATAACTGTCTAGAAGGAAGGTGGAAAAGATAGCAATAGATGTATTCTGATAAACCTAGCGGAACCAGCTGCCTGGTGCTACCAAGACATTCATTGGAACTAGATCTAGTAGCATCTTTATACCTAAAAATTAATAAGAAATTTGAACATTATAATGACACTTGCTATTTAAATGCATTTTTATTGGATTGTAAAAGATTTATCTAGGTTCTCTTTTTACTCCCATTATTGTTTTCAAACATAGAAAGTATCCCTTTTATAGCAAAATGGATTAGCCACCAGGTCACATAATAGCTAACATATAATAAGGTTGCCATGTACAGATGAAAAGGAGAAAGATATATTTTGAGACAACCATTTGTTTGAAATTGTATAGGGTTTCCTGCCAGAACAGGGGGTTGGACTAAGAAGATTTCCAAGGTCCCTTCCAACTCTGAGAGCAAAATTTACTGATTGTTTAAATTCTGATCTGTTAGCTAATCAGGCTATCATTATAAATATGCTGCTAAACAAATTTTAGGTTGCAATATTACAATAGCCAATTGCAACACATTTATGCAAAATGCATTACCATGCAATTCAAACACTAACATCTGTATGTTGCATCTAGTGTATAGTTTAAAAACAATCTAGGAAAAATGTCTTGAATTTTGTTTCATCAAATACGTTAGTAAACTACTTCCTAATCTCTTCTAACTTTTACCTAACCATTTTAATGCATAATTGTACAGGGAATAGTTTAGAGACAGCTACCTGGAAAACATGTTTTCAAATAAATAATCTTTGATGTGATGTAAAATATGTACATAAAAATAATACATACATACATACATACATTGCACTTATAACCATAATGTTTCACAAGGAAGAAAAAAAAGGCTAAGTTTGCTTTAAGATTTCTTCCTGAAAGTTAATGAAATGTTACAAAAGATTAAGATAATAAGCTACTGTAGGTGGTCTGAAACCTTTAAAAGAGTTATTCAAACCTAAGGGGAAGAAGAGTAACCACAAGTTTCTATAAAAAAATTACTGAACTATAGTTAAATCACTGTTAATTATAATGATATATCAAGGAAAAGCACTGAACATTTCAAGCATTCAGTGACTAGCATAAGTAACTATATTCTTCCAAAAGAGTTTATTGTTGTTTACCATTAGAGGCTGTAACACATTTTAAAACATGTAACACATTTATCAAAATTGACTGTGTAGTGAAGCAGCAAATACTGATAAATAACACAAAATGTCTCTAAATCACTTACCTCTTAAAGACAGAAAGCGGGCTTCTGAAAGCCAAACAGCTGTTTTGAAAAATAAGGAACAATATTAGCAAGTTGTTAACAAGGCCAGCCATGTCCACCCTGCTGTTCATGACCCTATTATGGCAGCAGGGAAAGGGCAGCGCAGTTTTATCGGCTGTGATCCTGACAATTAGGCCGTGGCACAACTATCCATTTTCTTCTTCATTATGATGTTCTCTGCAGGCATCCTACAGCATTTGACAGACCATCTGTCTTCGAAGGTGATACACTTTAAATCAGAAGGATCTGCCAATACTGTTCTGTTGTCATTCAAAGTGACAGAAATTGGGGGGGGAAAGGAAAAATAGTTCCTTTGGAGTACTTTTGTCCAATGAAAAGAAAGAAGGGTTCACTGCTTCAGAGTTTTCTTAAGTCTGCTGTCAAATCTCCAGGCTGTTGTTGTCAGTCCATTCCACAGTGAAAAAAGCTCCTACTGGCATCCCAGAAAACCTAGGTCAACCATGATTCAAAACCTGTAAAAATAGAAGGAATGGATGACTAACATGTGATGTATTTAGTTATTAGAAAATTGCTATTATAACTTTTTCAGACGCTAGGTATTTTACAAGCTTCATCTCAACTCACAAAAAGTTTTACAAGCTTGATTGACCTACTTCTGCATCTTTAAACATTACATAGCAATTCTCACAAATCTGAGGTGTGCATATGTCTGTCTATTTACTGCTACATCTATAAGTATATACAAACATTTATTGTGACTGCTGTAGGCAACCATATTAGTCCATCAAATTCCCCCAAGCATTGAAGTGATCGGATTTATACGACTAAAGTGCACCCAGTACTAGCTCTGTACTTCGGAGAAATCTGTATGCTGAATTTGAAATGAAGCATACTTTCCCAACCTATTTTTGTATAGCATGGATATGCTTAGCATGCTACATCTAATATTATAAAAAATAGAATTTAAGAAAAAACATGCAAGGTGTCTATTTTTCCAATCTAGAAGCTAAAAAGCAGGCGGTATATAGCTATAATGTATTCCAGATTTTTAGGTTATAATTGTGCAAATGCTTTCGGCAAATTAAGCTGCGGGAGCTGAGCAACTCTAGTTTCTAAATATCCATTATTTTCTTTATATTTCCCTTGGGCCATTTCATTTCAATTTATGATACAGTGTATTAATACTTTGCTGTTATTTCTACTGCAGCAATTACTTGGCACTCAGAAAAGCTAACATGTACCTTATTCCTAGAAAAAACAAATATTCAAAATAGCTAATATTTAATGAATAACATCTCAATTTTATATGAAATATTTTATTAACTATCCAAATTAGAATTATAAACATGATCTTGAAATATGCTTTCCACATAGTTATATCTGTTTATGATTATATACTTAATTTTAACTAACAAATAGGCACATAATGTGCAAAAGATTTAAAAAACCACATGCCAAGGTTAAGTTTCATTAACAGCGTTTTTATTATTTATGAAATGCCTGAATTATATTAGGCAATAGGCTGAACTAGTAACAACAGATATTTTTCAGGAAAACACTGAAAAGTGAAATTAAAAAAAGAAATAAAAGGAAACAAGAAAATAAGGAATATAATCACAAAATTACATGTTGCTTTTGGGTAATTAGATCTGTGCTTTGGCTTTGTTTTGTGTTAAGACATGCTTCTGACAGAAACATCAAATAAAAGGAGAGACAGGAATAAGGTCAAGCAGAAAGCCTAGACAACTATTTTGATTTTTCAAAAGTCAACACTGTACATTAAGGGCTGAGTAAGCACTAAGAGGGAAGACATCTGAAACAGAGCCCCAGGGCTCTGCAAGTCCTTTGAAAAAGGTGCTTCCTAATGCACAGAAGAGTGTACCAAGCAACTCTTTCTGAATCATTCAACTGCACTAGAAGTTGCTCTAGGCTGTTTCTGCACACACGTGCATGGCTAGCCACTTTGCTTTGCATCTTTACCAGCAAAACAACATGACGTCACTTTTAATATACTTGTGGAGACAAAATCTGAGCATCAGGAATAAAAAAATAGCCCAAAACTAATTTCATCAGGTTTTCTTCCACCATTTGTTTCCGACTACTATTTTCAGATATTCTTCTGCAACACCTTGTATATATAGCTAGTCCACTTCCCTTCCATTTACATTCATTAGGAAGTTAGTTCCAATAAATTCTGCATCAACTTACTAATTTAAGAGGAGGCATGTGTTTCTTGAAGAAACTTTTCTAGATAGGTGAATTTCTATATGTCACGTTTTGAGCCACAAACTGCACTGGGAATCACAGAGCTGGACTCTGTTCCAAACTGCATTTTAATTTAAGAATTTAATTTTAGATGTGTGCATTAGAGTCCCTCTTTGAGAGAGATGGATGGCACAGAAATGTGAAAGTAAATTAATTAAATAAATAAATAAATAAAGTTTGTTTAGAAGTGCTCTTTCCTAGGCCTATTTATCTGCTCCACCTTGTATACATATATATTTTTCATCACTCCAAAATACATGAAATGTTCACTGATGGAGATGAAACTAGCACTGACTTTTAAACGCACATTTCCTGATTATTGGTGCACTGTAAAGCTGTACCCTTTAATTTATCTTGGGAGAATTCCAGAGCACGCAAACAGCCTTCAAATGGTTATGCAGTGTTGCAGACTGCTCATATAGTAAAAGTAATAAAATTATACTGCTATGCTCATGTTATATTCCATTGCCCAAACCATACATATTCAAGAACTAATCCATCTAACAAAGAGCACAATACTGATTAACAAGGCAGTAAGACTCTCATGACATATTTGAGTTTTAGCAGATCACAATGAAATCACTTAGGTATGACAGAGAAGTCAAAAAGTAATGAAGTTATGTTTAGTTTTTCAATATATTATTAGAAAACTGGCAAAGACGCTCACTGAAAATCATGCATTTTAGTTAGTTGATAATATCCTTAAAGAATTATGTGGTTAATGTTATATAAAATATCACTTAATACCTAAATCCTCAACATATTAAATGTTTAGTGCTGCTAGCATTTAATACTCTGGGAGCCAAAATATAACTTAGTATTAACAAAACATGTATGTTACTATAACCAGAAACAATTTGCAATGAACAGTTTGACTGTTAAGTTTCTGCAGAAATATGGAAGAAGTCTAATATATTTTAATAATGTATTCAATCTTCTCAGACTGATAATATTATTAATCTATATATCTCCCCTTTAATTTTATAAAATTCAAAAAAAAATGAATAAGAAATTAATTTATATGAAGAATGTACTTATTTCTGAAGAAAGAATCCAAATGTTGCCTTTCAAAATTCTAAAAATAAGCAGGAAGTACGTAATGGCATCTGACATTCTTTTCTCCTTACTTAATAGAGAATTCTCAAGCCAAGAATAGTTCCATCTCATAAAATCCAGCATATACAGAACTGTAAAAATGTCCAGTATCGCTATCAGCAAAAAGATCTTCCCAACCTATTGCTCTTTCTGTGAGTTGAGGGTATAACCCTTAGTCAGAATTCCTTAAAAGTGGAGAATTGTGTTCTGAAAATTTTTAGAGGAAAACAGGTTGGGGAAAGTTAAAATAGGCTCTTAACTTCCTTAATATTCTGGAAGCACAAAGCAGAACGCAATCATGAATGCTAACACTACATGTACTTTCTAGTTATTCATTTGCAACTTACTATTCATTATTCATACATTTCCTTAGTAAATGTCACAGTCACATAGATTCCCCAGTAGTATAAAGATTACCCAGATGAAATCTAGCATCACACAATATATTTGTGAAATCTTCTCCTATGTAGGAGCTCCTATATAAGATACTAAAATCTTGTATGTATAGGCTATTAGGCCTTCCAGAATCTTACTGAGGATCTGAGGATCTTTATGCATGTTTTTACGCTATCGAGTAAGATATATTTTCTCTGATGGCAATATAATGGTATATTTTTCTCTCAACAGAACCAGCAATATTGCAACTAGGAGTATAAAAGGTATATAAAAAACAGGTTACTACACAATTACAACTTAGACAACAGCTTTGATTATGAGCCTTCTAGTGATTGCAGTACTGCATTTTCCTGCAGAAAAAAATATATATGATAAGGGATAGATTTTGTTGGAAGAATACCATCTTGAAATTTTATTGTAAGTCAAGTTCCAATTCTGCATAAAAATTCATTTTAAATGTGGATCTGTAAGTCTAATGTTAATATTACACAGTTTTGCATAGTACTATAGAAATTGATTGTTTAGAAAACTGCATCTTACACTGTGAAAAAAATGAAACCTTCATACTATAAAAAAGAAAAGCACTAATCAAATCAAAGTTACGTTGCATGAACTTTTTAGCTCAAATAATACAATGAATGAAGGATGTTAAATGGAAAGTTTATTTTTTCCATAGCACAAAACAATTACACTGTTGAAAAATATGAAATACAGCACACTACTGACTAATCACACAATACCCATGAATACATCCGTTTGATCGGAAGACAAATGATTGGGGAAACATTAGTTAGTTTATATAAAACACAGTTGAAACAATAAAAATATTCCAAACATACATCACGGTATATTGTAAATCTCATTTACAGCATAGGGTTTTTTTTAAAGCAGAAATATGTCAAGGAAGGATAATACTACAGCTAATTATCTGATCTGCAAAACTCCCAATAGCCTGTGGATGGTAGCAAAAATGTTATACAACATATAAAGTGTGTTGCCATCTTACGGTAATAAGATTTTTGCAGGCAAGATATGATAGATCTACTAAGACAAACATTGTTCTATAGCTACTCAGAGATAGAATACATTAGTTCTCTTACTGCTAGCTCTTTGAATCTGAAAAGCTGATTATACATTGATTAGACTAGACTATGGAAGTATTTGAAAAACAGGGTTAATTTATTTGTCAAATTTTAAAAAAGAAATGACTAAAAAAAGAAATTATGATGATTTAATGATTGAAAAAAAGATGAACTGGGATGAAGATATTTCTGAAATAATTAAGAGGGACAGGAGATTATGGGTTATATTGAAAAGAAAGCAAGAAATCATCTACTTTAGTTTCTTTAATTATTTCTTTCTCTTTTCCTTTAGCCCTCATTTATATTTTTATTTCTTTACTCTTTCATTCTTCTTTATCACATTTGCTTTGTACTAATGAAAAAATCTTTAAAAAAAGAATTAAGATATAAAAAAGTTTTACTAATCTAGCTTCCGGTTCTCATGACTTTATCATGAGGAGATAATCCTGACTGACTTTATATCTGCTGTGAGAAAGCAATAGCAAAGATACATTAGGAAAAATACAGATGTTCAGATGATTTTTTTTAAAAAAAGAATTGGATGAATAACCTCTGGATACCCTGAGTGAATGAGGGATGTGTGTGTATAAAATTGTTTTCCCACGTAATTGTAGTATAAAAAGGAACAGAAAAATTATTTCATGCACTAACATCAAGATGGTAGAACATGCAAAATAGCCTGAACTTAGTGGATACATAGACTCCAAGATAAGCTTGTTTTGGAAAGTCTCTTTGTTTGTTCATTGTAAAATCCTTGCCCTTCATGCAACCACACATGGTTCTCTAAGTCACTTTTAATATCACATCTTGCAAGACATTTAAAGAATGCCACTGATTTATATTGTGAAAGCGATTGTACCATTTGAAGTCTGAAAAAATCTAGACAGTTACTAGATGGCAGCAGTGAATCAGAAACCCCAACTCAGATAATAGACCTATAAAGAAAATAAATACGCTTTGACTATGGAAAGTTTATAAAACACAATCCATCAATTGGGGGGGAAAGCATAATGTAACTTCTAGGAACAAGATGACACTGAATTATTGTACCTGGCTAGGGACATTGTACTTTCAATAGCTTATTCTATGTACTTAGATAATGAGATTTAATGGTGCTTGAGAACAATGCTGAAATTTAACTCAAATGATTCACACAGAAAAAAAGTCCATAAAATTTCAGGAACATTTTGCACTTAGTTGTGGACTTTATTGAACCTATAGTGCTCAGAACTTAATATTAACATTACATTTTTGTTTTTGTATATTTTACAGAACTTTATAATTCATGCACATGTATTTACATTCTGATAATGAGATCAAAGATTTTCTTGACATTTGGAACAAAAGAACAAAAGATTATATTTTTAACTATTTTTAACTGTTTCTGTAACCAAATTAATGCCTATTTCCTCGTCAAGAGCATCTCCAACCCACATAACAAAACTTTGGAATTTTAAAAAAGTAATCATAATTATGTTTCCATAAGAAAATCTAGAGCACCCACAAAATACATTTGTAGGTGCTTGAAGGTAGGGAAAGATTGCTTGCATTCTCCCTAATACAGGAGAAGTGGTTTGGCATGGATGTGCCTGTTGCCTGGCCATTGTTCGGGTATGTAAAGAGGAAATCCTGGATCCTCAGGTTCAGGAGTGCTTGGGATTTGCTGCTGTCTGGGTGACTGGATCACCAGCACTTGTTCTTGCTTTTCTGTTGTTGCTGACCCACAGTACAGAGTGAAAATGTGAATATAGCAATGATATTGAGTCTCTCACAGGAATAGCTTGCATTTCAGGAGATATGTCAGGGTTGAATTGGCATATACTTCCCAGAGAGGGGTATGCTTTTCAATTTAATTATTTAGCTGCTGGTTGAAAATGTTTTGTTTTGTAATCTTTCAACATTTTATTATTGGTTTGTTTTTTGTATGCATACTAAAAATTCTATTATTGACAGTATTTGGTGTGTTTATTCATTGACCAAACATAGGCCAAAGAAATAACTGGTTCTGTTAGATGAGGATTCCATTATATTTTTATTTTGGGGGGAGGGGCAGGCAGTGGCACAGCACCTGGAAGTCTGAGAAATATGAAGTTTGGAATTCAGAAACCCAGACACTGAGGAGCACAAATTCAATAGGAGCAGTGCTATTCTCATTCATAATTTTGTGGGTGATTTTCCTATAAAAAAGGAAGAAGGAACGCAAGAAGGAAGAAACAAACTAATTTAGGACTTGGTCATTTCTTACATATATGATAAAAAGAGAATCAGCAATGTTAGTATCAGACAAGTCTGCTGCTAAGCTCCCAGAGTGACTTGGAGATTTGTGCAAGTCATATGTTCTTCTGAAAAACTAGCAGAAGATATGCATAGGATGGTGCAGTGGTTAAAAGCAACACTGCTGTCTATTTCTGCTGACTGCCATCTGCCATTAGCCATCAACGTTCAGCAGTTCGATTCTCACTGGCTCAAAGTTGACTCAGCCTTCCATCCTTCTGAGGTGGGTAAAATGAGGACCCAGATTGTTGGTGGCAATATGCTGACAGTGTAAATCGCTTAGAAAGTGCTGTAAAGCACTGTTAAGCGATATATAAATCTAAATAATAATAAATAATACATAAATAAACATTGCCTTAAGTTCTAGAGGAAATGTGGAATATTCATTTAACAAACAAATATTTTGTTTTCTAATGGGTTCCTTATGTTACTAATTTTAGAAATCATAATACAACTTTTAGAAATCAGAATAGCTTATTATATTAATTTTTTATCCTTTATTATTGGGTTCTGCAAAACTGTCACCCATAATTTGTCATTCAAACTGTCATATTTCTAAATGATAAATAAATTTGCATCTGATTCACAATATTAATAATTTAATAATTTGCTAAATTTGTATACTACCCTACATACTAGGTAAATAAATAATACCTTTTCATAGATGATTATTCAAATGAAGTAACAAGACTGCAATTCACATAAATGGTTTGATGAAGACTTAATAATTTATGCAAGGCCTTGCTTAAACAAAATATTTTCATTCGTGACCTAGTACAGAAGATTTTTGCCAAGAGAAACAAGGGAAATGAGGAGGCACAGTCTACAGAGTATCACTGCTTTACCTACGGTTTGCTTCTAATATTTTTCATTAGCTAAATGTTCACATTAACCAACTTTTGCCAAATCTAATCTCCTACAGACATGCTGGACTTCATTATCTCCCAATGAACTAGCATTCAGAAATAATGTAGCCTCATAGATCTGCAGGATGCCAACTTGAGGGATAAAAACTGTGCCTTCAAGTCAGTCTTGAGTCCTGGGATTTACACAAACACATGTAGTTGGCAACAGTTTCAGAAGTGCTTCATCATTGCTTTCTTCTAAGAAAATGACTGGTCCCAAATCATCTAGTTGGCTTCATGTCAAAAGCAGGACTGGAACTCATGGTTTTCTGGATTTCTATTCAGTGATTTTAACTTTTAAACTAAATTGACATTCAAGCTAGGAAAAGAGCCTATATAATACAGTATAATATATATTACAAGCCTTACAAGGTGATCTTAAATGAACGAAAGAACTACAAAAATGATTGTATTTCATAATATAGAACCTCTCTTAAAGGGTCCTAATCCTTTGTATTCTTAAATAGGAATAAATCCTTTTAAACTCAGTGATACCTCTTTCTGAGTATTCATGTCTCTTGATTGCACTGCAAGGCAAACAAAAATGATCTACACCTTCTAGGTTTATTACTTTGCAGTTCATGCATGCTATTAATATTTTTATTAAACAACCTGGTTTCTTCAGAATGCCTAATAATCAGGAAAGCTGTTTTATACCATGGTTCAGGCTGCTGGTACCATTAATAGATTTTACTTCTATAACAATGCATTTACACAAGCATTAATATATATAAAATCCATGGTTATTATTCAGACATTTTCAAAGAATTAGCAACAATAGCAACAATATGTAGCCAATAAAATCAATAAATCAGGTGCCCTATATCAATGAAGTTAATGGCCATGAGAAGCCAAACTTGCACAAAATCCTGAACACGAGTGTTAAAGACTATGAAATGCAGTTTATTAAAATGAATCTGACACATTCAGGATTCGAAATGCTTTGTTGTGATTTCTAACTGCTTCTTCTGCAATCTCTTAGACTGTGAATCCAACTCACAGAGAGATCAGCAGTTATCATATTATTATTAAATGGAAGTATTTGCATCAAGGGAAAACGACTGTGTAGCCTTTGTCACAGCAAATGATTAAGCACTGTAACTAGCGGTTGCATTTTTTCCCTTCATGTCTTTATTGTTAATTTCTAGAATACCTTTTAGAACATTTTCAAAGAGAAATAGGAGAAAAGCATGCTACATATTTGATTAACTAAACCAGACAGTGTGCAGTGTCCAGTTAAACAGAGACTCAAACTGCCTTTTTCTAGGATACCATGTTCGTAATTCTTCTATGAATTACTCAAGTCCACAGAGCCTAAACATCAAAATCTGAGAGTAGAATGCTATTTATGCCACAGCCAGAACAGTAGGAGTTCCATTTGCATTTCAGTTCCCATTCAGCCCATTTAACTCTTGAAGCGAAGAGAAAAACATTTTTCATGGTTGTAAATGAAGAATCACTAACGGCTTTATTTTTGCATAAAGTTTCATGCGGACATGAACACAGTGTTTCAAAGAATTGGAAGATGGATACTGTACATACTGCAAAGTTTTGTAGCACTTTCATTTTTTAACCAAAAGAGCAGTGCTGAATAATTTTCAATAATACCCCCTTTCTAAAAGAAAATCAGGAATTATTTATACCAGTCAAGTCACTTAAAACCAAGTGCTGTAATGTAAGTAAAATGTTTCGCTGCATCTGAATCTGCAAAATATTGCCCTGGGGTTTCCAGTATCGTATCAATGGAGTCACTTTGTACCCACAGACATTCTTTTCTATTTACCAGAGACAAAAGCTCTGACTTGTCTTAGAAGCTAAATAACCCAGAAATTATACCTTCATTGTATATTATATATTTATTGCATGCAATTATACTGTATTTTCCATTATATTATTTTAGTTAATTTTTATTTATTTTAAACATGCAACACCTTATCAAAATAAAACAACAAGCTGTCATGTACAAATGCAGCCTTATGGTTCATCATGGGATTTGCCATGATACCTAGAAAATTTTAAACGTAAGCCACCTAGAAAGTGACTGGTAACCCTGCAGGGTTAAATGTGGCTGGAAGCTAGAGATTATGGGTGTGAAATCCTCTCTTTGCTGTATGCTCAGTTTGTGTAGAGAAGTCTTTTACTCTCATCAGTTGCCACCTGGGAAATGAATGTTTTAATGGTTGATTGCACTCAGGACAGATTCAGAATGCCAATGGGTCAGCTTCTCCCCAAAGATTATGGACTTCAGGGTCAACTAAACAGCTAAGCATTCATACAGAAATAATGCATTGGCAAGTATGCTTTATAGAAATTTAAACACAATAACATTTTAGCTCTCTCAAAGTAAAGTTACATATACATCTTCACAAGGCATGAAAGCTTTGCAGTCTTTTTCTCTTATTCACTACTCTTGCAGGAAGTGAATTCAAAGAACAATTTAACAAGTGGTAGCATATGGTACCATAGCATTATCTGGAAAGCCAATCATTTGCATAATTTTGTACTAAGCAGTTTACTTCAATGTTAAATGAGTCTGGAAAATCAGAATGCAGTAAAATTCACCATGCCTACTTTATAAATGATAATATATATTTATTATTTTTGCCATATTAGTAATTTGTGACTTTCTAGCCAATGCTTTTTCTTAACTCACATTACTGAATAACCAAATAAAATACCCCCTGTCCCCTTCCTTTAGATAAGATCTCCCCAAAAAGAGAAAATAAATCAGATTTATATTTGTACCCAGAATAAAGCTCTGGGTGACTTTGGCTTAATCTCTCTTGTGGAAACAAAATAAGGGGATATATTCATATATGGCAAGTTCTTACAAAAAATATGGGATATAAATTCAGTGAAGAAATAAACCGTGAACTCCCTGGACCAATTACTCCCTTGCTGTTGTCAATCAGTGGCAGAATTTCTTCCAAAGATACTGAAGGTTCACACACAATTGCAAAAACATTTCTTTAAAAAAATACTTGGGCTATCAAGACTTTTACATTTTACATGTCAATGGCATGTAAAAATCTTATAATATGCTTAAAATCACTCAGCCTAGATTGCTAAAAGTGTAACATGTAAGCTGCCTTAAGCTTTGCAAGTTATTCAGTAACAAACTATCAGATCTTTGGAAAGCTGCTAGCATGTCCAGCCAATCAAGTTAATGTTCTTACTACATATAATTCTATCCAATCATAGAATTTTGAGTAGGCTGGGTGTACAGAACTTTTCTCCATCATCTTCTATTTGTTCTTTTAAAAATGCCTGAAAACAGCTTAGAAAAAGAATAAAACAAAAATATGCACTACATATATTCTCTTCAAGATTCTTCTCTATAGGTAACTACTAAAATATTGAATAGAATTTAGCTTCAGGGAAGAATGAGTAGAAAGCTATTTTCTTGAAATGGTTTCACTGAACTGTATGCTTTTTATGTGGGGGAACCCCTCCTTAAAACAGATCCAAAATTAATGTGGTCACCATAACGAGATCAATGTACATTGCTCTAAGAAACACTTAAACCAACTTGTCTGATGCAGAGTCAGTCATCTCCCTGCTCTCCGGGTTGCTAGCGCCCCATAGTAAAAACTAAGGAAAGAACTAGGAAACAAAGCCACAATGTGTTATTGAAATTGTATTGAAACAGTTGACATCTTCTCATAATTTGCACTGGAAAGGTTCAAGTTCATAGTGAGGAAAGGAATAAAGAATTGATATCTACACTGCTCAATGATTGGTGAGAAATCATGTCCCAATGGGCATATAAAAAGTATTCAGCATCCAGCTGCTCACAGAAAATTTTATAGTAGAAAGTAGAAACTGCTATTCTACTGTTATCAATCCTGAGTTGTATTATCAACATTTTAAGAAAAGAGGCTGCTTCTCTAAATTGCATAAGATGCATTAACTTTGCTCACTGACAACAAATACATTTAATATTAGTTTCATAAAATAACTTTATTCCACTCATTTTATAAAATCTATCAAGAATCACATAGAATATAAAATACACCTAAACAACAAGTCTCTGAGGGAGATGGGCAGTTCAGAACTGTGACAAATAAACAACCAAACTTATATAAGTAATAATAAATAGCAAATAATACAACCAGCCAAATAGCAACAAGACTGAAATATATTAAATAAAGCTATGCATTATAGCTTAAAAGTCTATCAAATTGAAAATTCATAGTGCTACCACTCTGGAATTTTCATTTTATATACAGATAATGACAGCACAAATCCCACAACTGAATTTTCAAGAAACAAAAGCAGAATATTTTCTACAAATCTCCTTGATAATCTGCCTTCACTGTTATGTTGCACTAACTAGATATGTGGTTAAATTAGTTCATATTTGGAGATACCTTAGTATCTCCAAAAACACAGCAAGATAGCTAGGGATTCAGATTCATTTGAAGGCTTTGTTCAGATCTTTGCTGGGGTCAGCTATCAAACTTTTATTCAAAGAAGCAGAACTGCTGCATTTAAATTCTAATTCCTGTGGGTTCTCCAGGTCACAAAATATATCTAAGTCAACAATATCTAAACATTGTCTCCATTTACTATGAAGGTTTTTGAGTGGGCTGAGAAACAAATGCTTTTTGGTTTTTAGATTCCTGAAAATTCCACCTTCTCGATCAATAGCAAAAAAAAGACCTGCTTTCTTCCTGTTGCCATAATAAAATAGTGTTAATTTAAAATACAAATGGAATACACAGGCACTGTTCTCAAACTTTTTTTTTACTACAGAGTTCACAACCAACATCAACCTGGCACGCTCATGTCTACTACACTGGGCATTTAACACTGCATATAATATTCTTGTTAAGATCCATTTATAAATCCTGGAAATTGGTTAAACCATACAGTTCAGCTTATTTGGCAATATATCCTTCTAACAAAACATTTTAAAAGTGTTCGTCTGTAGAAAGGACTGTCCTTGAGGGCTGTGCAAATCCTTCATAACGCATGCTTCAAAATATGGGGGGATGGGGGTAAGAACAAAGCACTTTTTTCAAATTGTTAAAGGAGCCAATCTCTTTTTTTAGCTGCTTCAGAAGTGGCTTCCAGCTGTCTTTTCTTACATCTTCATGAACACATATGGAGAAGTAACTTTCAAAGCAGCAGTGCTAAGTCTAGAAAAAGTTGTGCTAATTTAACCATTAAATTGCCTTTAGTTTATTTATTATAATAAATGTGTTCATGCAATGCCTATTTAATTTTTTTCACTCTTAGGAAATTATCTAATTTATTAACATTAACTAAATCTTGAAGACAGAATTATTAACAACTTCTGTAGGGATGAAGGCTGGAATTCAATATGGGACCAAGGAAGGAACAAAGCAAAATGTAAATCAAGAACTGAGCGTAGAAATACTTTCATTCATCAGTGCGGTACGACATTTCAGACTGATGTATTATCAACATGTTATTTCCAATCCTTATCAAATGATGCAGCTAGCCTTCAACATCCTCATTTGACAAGTGAAAGGCAACCATTTATGAAAGTCAATAGGATGTATGTGCATCCTGTCTATAGAAAGAGTTATATCTGGTGGCAGCAATTTTTTTGAGTCCACACACTTCAAAGTACATAAACTTCCTGCTCTGCAATCTTCATTAACCACAAAGTATCTATTGCTTTATAAATAATACACAATACCTCAAGCAACTGCTATGACATTTATAAGTAAGGAAGCAAGAAAATAAATTTAAAAAATGGAAAATAAGCTGGAAGAGATTTACTACTGTTACCACACTTGTGGAAACCAATTTCATATATTTATACCTCACTTTAGTTTAAGACGGGCAGCATGATATTTCTCAATGAGATCTAGCTGACTTCATAAAAACAGCATGTTTTGCTTCAGCAAGATGGCTGCAACATATGACACCTACAGATGACCTAGGACTATGTGAGTGATTACTGAATGTGATAACCCATTATGAGGCTGCAGAATGATGGTTTCCAAGATAGTGGTTATAAGTTTTAGTATGCAATTTCTTGATAGTTAAAAATCTCTTGATCCATTGGATTTTGGAACGAAGAAAAGCAGATAAATTGTCAAACCCAACCATTCACTATGAGAATTGCTCTCACTGTGCTCTCAAAATTTAAAATATGCCTTCTAGTAAAAATATTGGGACTCTTTGAAATAAAACTGCAGATTTTAAAAAATATATATTACTACTATAACTATTATTATTTTCAAAAAGGATGCTATTTGCTATCTCCTCTTTGAACATACAATGAAATTATGGTTTTAAAAACATGGAGGTGGAGGTAGAGATGAGAAGGAGTGTCCACTAAAAAGCTGAAGTTGGAAAAAGAAATAAAAATAAAATTGGTGGAGATGGGAGTGCAAAATAGTGAATGAAAGGGTTAATAAATGTTTTCCCCTTTCTGACTTTAATTACGGTAAATCAAATGAGAATGGTGGAAGTAATACTTCTTCATACATATCAGAAAATATTCAGAGAAATTTGAAAACTGACAATGAATAGGTAAAGAACAAATATGCATAATAAAAATTAAATAATAAACTATATATAATAAAATAACTAATGCGCAGAATTACAGAATTATCCTTGGTATGCCTAACATGTAAAATAATGGGAAAAACAGATTTACAAATTGATTTATGCCATTTTTACTTCAAAGCTATGTTGAAAGAATTTTAGATTTAAGAATATTTTTATTCATGAACTCCCTATGAACTCCTTTAAACATCAACATGACCCACCCATAACCGAAAGAAACTATGTTGCAAACAAAGATAATGCAGTGTTGCAAAAAAACCACTTAAGCCATTCAGCCATTTAGGCTGAAACTGATAAAACCGCATCTCTCTCAAAAGAATAAGCAAACAGGTAAAATCCCTTCAAGATACAGAGCTTTCCTGAACACACTAATGTGGCACCTAAAATCAGCACATAGCCATTTACCAAAGAAAAATGATTGACACACTCAGCAAAATAAAAGAAGAACATTTCCACTGGGGCTGTATTTCCACCAGAATAAACATTTCTGAGGGCACATTCACACACCCCTCACAGAAC
Organism: Pareas carinatus; assembly: GCA_032468095.1. Lineage (NCBI taxonomy): Eukaryota > Metazoa > Chordata > Lepidosauria > Squamata > Pareidae > Pareas > Pareas carinatus. The sequence goes on along the minus strand of JANHFO010004543.1, from coordinate 410 downwards.
CACTTTTCCTATAAATATACTAGCTCAGAACTCCAAATTGCAGCTACATTAAGCGCTGCTTTTATGTTCTCAAATAAACTTCTTCCTTTTCAAGCAGCGTGTCCAGTGTCATTTTCACACAACCCTGGCTTGGAAATAGACCTCATTTTCTTCTAACCATTTGGTGACTCTTGTGGGACTCTGAGACTAACCTGGCCAACAAACCTAGCCCAAGTAAGACTTCGCCCAGTCAGCACAGACTATTTGTCAAGAAAGTGCTGCTCTCAAACTCTGCCCACTTTGGACTTTGAACCAAATATTATTATTATTTATTTATTTAGAATTTATATACCACTTAACAGTGCTTTACAGTACTCTCTAAGTGGTTTACACAGTCAGCATATTGCCTCCAACAATCTGGGTCCTCATTT
>JANHFO010004541.1:94458-104629 GCA_032468095.1 Pareas carinatus | reverse complement strand
CTTCATCACCCTCAGCTCCTCGGTGTACCAAGGAGCCTGGGTGAGTCGACGCCGGGTCAGAGGCCGCAAAGGCGCAAAGTTTGATGCATGGCCATTAAAAACAGTAGCATTGTCCGTTTTTCTTTTATGTGTGATTTAATTTTTTTCCTTGTGTATAAATTTGGCACATATTTGAGCAAAGAGTCCCATATTCTAGAATAGGAAGATAGACTACAGCCTGTCTACCTCAGCATTGTCTAAAATCCTTGGCAGATGCCCTCAAAACTTTCAGAATGGAGTTTTCTCTGTTCTATTTGAGTATAGGGGAAGTTAGCAAGTTAAGTTGGGGTCTGCAGCAGGCCCAACCAAGGCTTTACCGTTGAACTGTCTTTTTATTTGATCTTGGATTAGCATGCATTTTCTGGAGAGCACCTGTGAAATGCCTGGAGAACAATATCTGCAAAGGAATGGAAAGAAATTTGACCACTTGACTACTGTTTGGAACTCTCTTGACTTTAACCTTGTTGACCAGTCCCTTTTAACGTAGCACAGATTGAGCATTAAATGAAAGTTACACTGCATGCTTGTTCTAGAACTGTCTGTTTAGCATTTCTGGTAATTCTGAAACATGAATAGCCTTGAGAGTGGCTCTCCTTAGTTAGATCGGATGCAAATGCAGCCACGGCAGAAAGTGGGGGGTAATAAATGTCTAGTTAGCAGAAAAAAACTGTGATGGAAGCCTCAACTCTTTGCAATGTGTATGTGTGAGATGTGTATTAAAAAGGATAGGGCTTTGATTGTAGGAATTTTTTTACCCACTATCTTGACTTTTTTCACCTTTGTGGGTGTATTGCCTTGACAAATTGGTACTTTATAGTTTCTTTTTCAAAGCAAACCAGGGTTTCACGCAGTAACTTTCAATCTGTGACTAAAATCTCCAACAGCCCAGATTCCAGGTAACTGATGAAGTTCAAAACCATTTTTTAAAATAAGAATTGTCTGAACTATTCTGTAAGATGTTGTGGTGAAGTGACTGAAGTGCCTCTCCAAATCTGTTGGCTGAAGCGTTACGGCATCATGTCGTCTCAAAGACTTTGCTCCTTTCGAGGCTTATTCACTCAGAGGTGGTCCAGAAAAACAAAAGTCAGGTATATTCTCTGAATTTCAAAAGATGAATTAAAAAAGAAAAAAAAACCAGAGGAAACAATATTGTCACATGTATTGAGTTAATGGTTTATTTTCACATTAAAAAAGTAATCTTATTGATGAATATTAACATTTAAATATAAAAGTGCTTTTTCTTAAAAAAAAAAAACCACACACAAATCCTTAAGGCCCATACTGTCACATTACAGTAGGATTTTTTCACCATTCCAGCAACTGTGCTACATGAATATTGAATGAATGGCAGAAAGACCAAAAGTTACAAGCATCGAAACAATTTGTCAATAATTTCATCACTGCAATGTACATGAAAAAATTAGCCATGGAACAGATTTAAACATATCTCTCACATTGTTCTTATTGTAAAATAAAATCCAAGAAATTGCTTATAACAGTTCAGCAATGAAGACACTTTGATACAGAAAGCAAAAAAATACTGAAATGATGTGATATTACCTATAAGTTTCATCCGGTTTGGGGAAAACGCCAAGTTCCAATATCTGTGTTTAAAATATTTGCTGTCAGATGTATGGTTGGCTCAGACAGAACTTCAAGAAACTAGAACCTTTCCACACCAACGTAGTTCAAAGGAAATACCAGTGCAAATAATATGTGAAATGACCAATTAAGATAAAACATCTGATTTTATTCAGATCAGTAAAGAAGGATTCGCTGATAGTGGTGCAGGCATTATTGCAGTCTTTGTTATATTGCTTGAAAGGTAGTAGATATATTAGCTAGGATCACACAACACACTTAAGCTGGTCATTAAATAAACCCATTTCCTGGTTTATACAGCACACCGAGCCATAAACTAATCAACACAACTGAATTCACAAAACTTTCTAAATGATAAAAAAATGTAATGTGATTAACACAAACCAATTTGTTGCTTGAATACAGTCCTAATGTACACATTTTTGAGTCTGTGTTATATCAGTGAATTAGCATGACCTTCTTTCATAATTAACAATGTTGTCTTTGGATGAATATTGACACTGCTACGCTAATTTAGGTATAAATACTTAATTATTTATAAAATAATTAAAATGCAGTATATATCTTCAAATTATATATATATAGCTTCAAATTAACTTCAAGTACCTAGAATTATCTCAACTTTTAAAAAAATTGGAAAATAAAGCAAAAGAGCAGTTTATGTCATACAAGAAATATTGCTGTTACTTTCTGGAGTACCTTTGCAGGAAAATGATTTCAATGTACATGAACACACATATAGTTTACAGTATAAATTACTGTACAACATAGTTTAGTTTATTACATTGCTCAATGTAAACAATAAAAACATGCCACTGTAATGCCATACAGAAGGATTGTACTTAAACTGCTTGGATGTGAATAGAGTAGGGCAAAGCCCTAGAAGAAAACTGACTCACTATTGCTTTTTCTGTTCTCTCTGGCACCAAAAGAACCTTAACTGGTTTCTAATTAATGCTGGCACCAAAAGAACCTTAACTGGTTTCTAATTAAGAGAAAGAGTGTGCTAAAAATGGGCTAAGACCACAGGGTAGCAATATAAAGGTATAACTGGAATCTTTTCAAAGTTGTTGAGATGGTGGATATTTTGCAACAGACTGCAAATATAATTTACTTGGTTTATAGGATGGCCTTCACACTGATAACTCTGGGTGCTCTGCCTCAGTGGTGCCTTCAACAGTATTAATTCATTCAACAGCATTTGTGTATCTGTTCAGACTTTGAAATTGAAACAGTAGTGCACGTACTTCTGTCTACAACTCCGGAGGCAGTGCTTACCTCCTCTTTCATTACAAACTACCCATTCTCATATGGCAATTATGCATTACCTACTAAACAACCTAACTGGGAGTCTCCGGAATTGTAGCTACAGTAAGTTTTGTATGATCATAATGACAATTAGACATTTCTGAACTTGATTGTTCTTCCAGGTGTGCTTAGCTGAGGCACAAATTGGCTTTTAATTAACATCTGTTACATATATATATATATATTTCAAATTTTGTATGTTTGGTTTATGACCATACTTTTAAGTAAACTAAACCAGTTGAATTTGATTTGTCCGAGCAGGCCATCCTTGGAGTCTTTACACCTACTACCTTAATTCCTTGAGGTGATGGGGGTTGAGGCCAGAAAGTATTGCTTCTCTATCATGGCACATGGAATAGTCTCTCTCAAAAATTAGCTTAATCTCTTCTGTGACAATCTTTTGGATGTTTTTTTAAAGATCAAGCTCTTTAGAAAGGCCTTCAGAAAATAATTGTTAACCGATTTTACTTATACATTACTTAAACAAGTCATTATATGGTTGGCTTCTTGTACATACTGAATTATCATAAAAATGATTGCACAGTCTGCATATGTTATGATTGAATTTGGCATCTTTAGCCATCAAATTCTTACCAAGGTCCTAGGACAGGCAGGTGTTTGATTACTATATGCACAGCAATGTGATATCACAACTGCTAATTCTTTAGCTGGTGTCTGCCTTTATACACACTGAGTTCTCCCAAGAATATAGAATATTATAATTTAGCGGGATAGTATCAGTGTGCATCTGAGCAGTGTGACCTTTTCCAATTGATAAAGGTACATTTTTATCAATGCATAGATTTTCTATGTGCTGTCCAAGATATTTTGGTATCACGTCCAGTGGACTGATTACTACTCAGACCTTCATAGCCAATTTATACCAAAATCTTTCAGTTTTGATTTTCATTTATTGCTACTTTGTGATCTTTTTCCATTCTTTGTGTTCTAATCTATCCCCCTCATGGCTACATCAATTATCTATACTTTTCCTTTACCATCACAGTTAAATGGGCTAGCAAGTTTAATTGGAAGCTGGGAGATCATTGGCTTGGGATGCTATAATAATATATTCCTATATTGAAGATTGGACTAGATGACTTCAAAATTCTTTTCAATCCTTGTTATGGATGATTCTATTGAGGAAGTAGCTCTATACATATTTTTTTCTATTTGCAGATCTACATCTTCCCTTCTGCGGTTTTTAAATCAAGAGCAAGCAAATAATGTGCAGTAATATTCTACAATTTTAAAACCTTATTTTATTTGCCCAATTATACTCTTTAGGTTTATCCTTTTGTGACATCTATAATCTAAGATACTTAACTACCTATATAAATTAAAGGCAATTCTTTCTACAGTTTTCAATAAACAGCACTTAATTTGCTCAATTATTCCAGAACTTGCCATTTTAGGAACCCAGCATAGGAATCTGCTAGGAGCCTCTTTTAACAGAGGATCCTGAAATATGTACCCTTGATCATCTCAATCATCAAACATGGCTTTATTTATTAAGGTTGAAAGAATCATAAAAAGCAATATAAGTAACAAAACGGATGATAATGCTGTCTGATCATATGTCAGGAGAAATAACCAATTCTAAAGGATTAAACAATCAGGAAACACTACTAGTGAATTCTGAAAAGTCAGAAGTCCAATAGGGTCAAAGCCATTTAAACCTTAGTAAGAATACCATTCTACTGGACTAGCATAGCTATGCAGAAGTTGTAGCTATGGCAAGGTGACAAAACTTTACAGCTATACCATAGAGTGTGTTACCTTTTGTCAAATTTTACTGGTTACTTATTAGAAACCAAAAGGGCAGTCCCAGAAATATCCACCTTCAGAATGCTTTTCTTTCACTTCATAGAAAATTCTATAATCATTCTACAAAAGACTGCTTGATTGCATTCTACAGATGCAGTAAGTGCAGAAAAATAATTACATTTTGCCACCCTTAGTGCCATGACTTACGTTCTAATATAGGCTTGTATATGTTTTTGACCGCACCTATTTTTTGTCTTTCTCCAGTGGGGCTCTAGGTGTCTCTTTTAATGCTTCATTTTTCAGAGCAGCTCAGAAAACGAAGGAGCTCACCCCCGCGGTACAAAGTGGATTTCAGGTGCCATCCTTATCTAAGGCCAGTGAACTTCCCTCATTCCAGGAAGGGACCAAAGCCTCGGATGAACTGTCCACCAAAGATTCAGAGAATTCTCCACGCACTTTCTGGAAACCAAGTGGATCCATCAGGTGCCTCAGATGAACCAGTCTAACAGACCCCTCCTTGATGCGTGGAAGAGCATGATAGTAAAGCAGTTTTCTGCAAAAATAGAAGAACTGAATGTAATTGCTAGATACAGTAAAAGGGAAACAGGTTAGAGGTAAGTGATTATTTTAAACTGTATATTATAATGCTCCTTTGCTACAAATTGGGTGGAATAAGCTACAGCTGGCTTTGAAATGCTGTTCTACTTAAAAATTAACACTTTTCAAAGTTTTGTTCTGATGTATGCAATCACTCTATCCCTTCTCTACGCTTTAAAAATACATTTTTACTTCATAAACTATTTGCAGAAGTATAAATTTGGCTTTATAAAAAACAAGATTTCAAGAACAAATACTGAACATTGCTGCTGTTTAAAAGCACAAAAGGTTGCAGTCCTCTGCATCACGAGGAACTCAGAATTTTTGCTGGAGCTCCAAAACTGCTACTGCTCCCAATTTCAAGCCTGACTACTTAATAGGATAATGGGAAGAAGGTGAGTCAGTCTGCTAGCAAAGTCAATGGCCACAAATTCCATTTAAAATGTAAAATACAGTATATTTTATTTTACCCAGAATTTGTCACTGAGGTTGTACTTAATCATACATCAAGTCTCTCTTTATAAAAGTGACATAAAGATCTATAAATACTGAGGAAAAATTGCTCTGTGAGATTACTAGCAACAAGTACTACATTTCATTTGCATAAAACAATCCAGAAAATTAAGGTTTGGCTTTCTAAATATTGGAGGAGTGTGAATCTGTATGAGAGAATTTTTCCTAACATAGCTATGCTTAATTTTCTTCCTAATGAAGTGATATTTGGAGATAATTAAGAACAATGGCATGAAAAAGACAAATTTGCATAATATACACAGACCTATTTTTGTTTTCTGAAACAATATTGTTCAATGTTAAGGAAATATTCGCATTGTGTTTGAAGCAATGCTGCAGTTGAGTATTTCTGTAGCACAGTCTCTAGAATAACAAATTATCCGTATTGTGAGTTTAGTGTCCAGGCGAGGGAAAGCATCATGGAGATAACCGAGCACTACACCTTATCCAGGCAAGGCCTTGTTGTGTATACTGAACCAGATGCTCTATAGAGCTGTGCAATGTGATAGCTCCCATCAGTGTATCCAAATCATTAAAGAAATCTAGGGAAGAAAGCAGTAAAATAAATGAGACTCGTTACTTCCTTGCTGTGCAACAGGCATTTCATTGATTTGGAAATCCCAAGCAGATATTTTATGAAAGTATTGTAAGCAAAGATTAACCAATATTCAAAGGTTTAATCAAGACTTCTAAGGCACACAGCTGAATACTTTTACTGAGAAACAGCAAAGTTATTGTTATAATTTTGCATAACTATAAACCAACAGTGGGGAACATTCCTCTGCCCTCTTATTTTGATCTCTCTGTTTTGTCCAACAGTGTCCCTTTCTAGGTTTTGCTTCTGTATACCAGTACACCCAGCTTCAGCCAGTATCAAGAGTGCAGAAAGGATGTGACTTGGGAGGCTGGTCAGTGCAAATACTAGACTTTCTTTCTCAAGGACAATGCAGTACAGGTAGCCCTTGACTTACAACACTTGGTGATTGTTCAAAGTGAAAACAGCACTGAAAAAAATGACTTAAAACTGTTTTTCACACTTACAATCATTGCAGCATTCCCATGGTAGCATGATCCAAGTTCTAATGCTTGGCAACTGGTTCGCATTATGACGACTGCAGGGTCCCATTGTCATGCGATGCCCTTTCATGATCTTCTGACAAGCAAGGTTAATAAGGAACCCAGATTCACTTAATAACCTTGCTACTAACCTAATAACTGCATTCACTTAACAACTCTGGCAAGGAAGGTCTTAAAATGGGGCAAAACTCACTTAACCAATGCCTCACTTAACAACAGAAATGTTGGGTTCAATTGTGGTCATAAGTCGAGGACGACCTGTATTCTAGGAAATGTTTAAGCTTCTGGAAGCATATGAGAGAGGGACCACAGATGTTCTCTCACTCTTTTGAAATACAGAAGATGCCAGGCAATTCATTTGCTGAAACCAAAATGTCAGTCATGGACAGCCTGCTTCTGCTGTAGTCCTGGGAATTTTAAGACTTGTGCTGCAGTACTAGGGGTTAGCTCTGAAGCTTTAGAATGAATATCCAAGATAAAAAGGCTTTAGGTGGGGACCCAAGTCTGCTTTATCGGTAAAGGCGGGATTTCAGAGTGCCAGACTTAAACTGTGGTCAAAATGACAGAATAGCATTGCAACAAACTGTTTCTTATCACACACCTTGGTTTTCCTTGGCAAGATTGTCAGCCATCTCCCAGTAGTCATAACTGTGTAAGATGCTGTTGGTGATACTAACATGATTGGCTGCCATCTGGTGTATTCGCTGAGGAATGCTGATGATGGAGGAAGGAGAAGGAGCTCCGGTGCTCCCGACTGAGCTCAGTGGAGACAGACTGGGTGAGATGGGAGAAGGAGTTCCTGTACACCTGGAACAGTCAATTCAACAAGCAGGACTTAGGCTAAAGAGGAATAAAGTTCTAAACTGGATGAATTTGGAAAATAGCTTATTTTTTACTATGTATACTTATTTACATAGTAAAAAAATAAGCTATTTTCCAAATTCATCCAGTTTAGGACTTTATACAATTTTAGCCTAAGTCCTGCTTTAAGATACGTTTGGCTCTTGCCCTGAGCTTTCCGACATTTAGTTAGTGTTATTTCAGGATATAAAGCAGGGCAGATGAATCGAGACTATCAGAAAGACAGTTTTTCAGGTCCCCGACATTAGTCTTTTAACATTATGTTTTGCTTGCATGCATTTTTAGACAAAAGATAAATTAAATTCACACATTTAATTTATTATATATATAAAATATGAAGATGGTAGATATTTTCAAAATTGGATCATGCCCTTTATACTTTCCAGCCTGTCGAAGATGATGAGAGATGTAGCCCAAATTAATTGGGGAGCTCCATATTGAGGAAGCCTTCCCTAGCAGACTTGGCCTTCTTGCTAAGAAATGTGTGAAGTAATCTTTACATTTCATTCAAGTTACTTTTGTTTATTTCTTTTTAGCAAAATAAGTGGCAATGTCACATGCCACTTTTTTATCATCAAGGAGTTACCATAAACAAAGATTAGCAGCAACAATGCAACATTTTCTCAAAGTGCCCAGAGGTGGGACTGCTGGAGAATCAATGGCTGAAAGATCACTTAGTATTGGCTTCTCCAACAAAATGCCCTCACTTGAAATGTTTTGGTATGGAAGGCAAGGAGCATATTAGGACTGTAAACAGTGAACTTACTTTGCACTAGTACTCCAGGTAGATGGTGCCTGAGCAACTTTAGATGAATTCTAAAGAGAGACAGAAAAAACCCACCCAAAATTGAAATAAGCATCTGTCACAGAATACCATAGAGAGCAACAGAGCAAAAGCTTTAGAATCCATGTCCAGAATGTCTATCTAAAATTATGGTATATATAAAAATATTTATTTAGTATTCAGTGCAATTTCTAGTTACAATACCAAATAAATGATAAAACAGAAAAATGAAATAAAAGGTAACAGTAAAATAACATTTAGCAATTTGTTTCTCTTATATTACATGCTGTCTTTCCTCCAAGGCTCAAGATGGCAGCATAGCATTCCTGTATTCAATTTCCATCACTACAAACATAATCAGAGAGGTAGGCTGGGTTGAAATTGTGGCAAAGTCAATCTGTGAGCTTTCCTGGCTGGGGGTGGTCAGAGCAAGAACCTACCTTGAAATACTCAATGAGAGCTTTTGAATATTTTACAGCATGGTCTCTTTTGAGCCGAAACATTCTCCAGTACAAAAGTGCCAAACAGCGGTAACTATAAGGAAAAGATAGAAAACACTTGTAAAACAGTCTTCCATTTTAATAATCAAAATAAAATACAAATGCCCTTCTGAGGCGCTATTTTAAATTTATATATTAAAATTGGGAAGGAGACAAAAGGACAGCAAGCCTTGCTCTTAATGTATGCAGTTATTTTGTTTGTTTCAGTAATGTCTTTCTCGACAGCTTTCCCCACTAAGAACCACAAATGTGTGGGATTTTAACTTTACAAAATTTAGTGAGATTATATACTTAACATTTGATACAGTCATAGATTATATATTACCTACACTAACCCTCTCGTGTCTTTACTAAGGGCTTAACTGAAATGTATTTATTTACGAAAAGATCCTGGAGTAACAAAGGCAAGTATTTTCTTTCAGCATTGTTGTTTGCAAATCAGAAGATTATTGCTCTGAAAAAGACATGAACAAAAAGTGAGAAAATTTCTTAAGCTTATAAGAACAGAATGGGCAATAAAAGCTATGTGGCTTAAATAAATGGAAACAACCAAGAAAGATTAAAATTGTAAAATGTGAAATCCTACATTTGATATCTGTAGTAGTTGTCACATTTTTAATCTTAAAGTGAATAATATAGTAGACTTGATTTTCCTTTTCATTCCAACAGAGGGTAGTCTTTGCTAGGATATGAAAAAGAAATAGAACAATCTTCTAGTGATATACCTCGGAATGAAAATTATCCCAAATTTGCTTTGCATGGTATTATAATGGAATTAAAGACCTCAGGTCATAACTCACCCTATAACTTTCCCAGGTGTAGTGAATATGTAAATGAGAGCAACCTATCTGTTCTGCAGCATGATAGCTAATGTATGCTGTTTAGTGAGAGTCTAATGTCTTTGGATCAAATTCCACAAACTAGATGTGCTATCGCTAATTGTTATGATTATTGTCAGTCCTCCCTTCCCACAAAACAGATGCTACAAAGCAAACAAAAGTTTTAGAACCATTTTTAAAAATTCTCCTGTGGCAGGGTAACTGAAAATATAACGCTTGTGTTACATTACACAAAATATTAATTTGGAAGGTTATTGTTAAAAGCATATATGCAATTTCTGTTA
>JANHFO010004541.1:64595-77176 GCA_032468095.1 Pareas carinatus | reverse complement strand
CACCCCCCCTGCCCTCCCCCTTCTGAGCTGCCCCCTCCCTGCCCGGCCTCCACCCGGCCTCCTATGCCCCCGGAGAGGAGGGCGGGAGGGAGACCCAGCCTGCGGCAGGCCTCCTCACAGGAATCTGCCCCACGGGCAAGGGGGGGGGCGGAGAGGCCTGTCTCCCCCCTGGCAGGGCAGGGCAGGGCAGGGCAGGGCTGGCCGCACCTGGAAGTGGAGGATGATAGTCCAGATGAGGCCCAGCGTAAGCTTGGGGTTGCCGTCGGCGATGTCATCATTCCGGATGTTGACCAGCTTCACCTGCGGAGGCACAGGAGCGCGCACGCACGCACGCACGCACAGAGAGACACTGGGTTAGGGTCAGAAGGAGCAGCCCTCTGCCTGCCCGGCCTTTTCCCGCTTCCCCCCCTCCCTCGGGGCTCACCTGCCGGTGCTTCAGGTAGTCCAAGGCGATCTGCACGTTCTGCAGCTTGTGGAAACGCATCCGGCCCTTCTCCCGGGGCTGCGGGGAGAGGCGGCTCAGGGAGGGCCCTGCGGGGCAGGCCCGGGAGGGGGGGCTTCCCTCCCACTGTGGCCAAGAGGGACCTCCTCAGGCAGGGAAGCGCGGAGGAAGCCCAGCCCGGCGGACGGAGGCAGGCAACGATGCGCGGGAGGGAGAAAAGGCCCCCGGCGCCCACTTCTGCTCTTTCCGGGCGTCCTCCCCCTCACCCCGTCCTGCAGCCGAAGCGTCATCACCCGGAGCTATCTGAAGCTCACAGGCCGCCCTCCCCTTCCGGGAAAGGACCAGCGTCCAGGCCCCGGCCACAGGCCACCTCGGGGCCACCGGGACCTCAGATCCCCCCCACGACGCCCGAGGCTCAGGGCAGGGGGCAGCCGCACTGCCCAAGGGCCCGCTCCATGGGATCCTGCCCGGCGATGCGCCAGCCTCCCGTCAGCAGCTGCGGGCGAAGAAGCGAAATGTTCGGAGGGACGCGGCATCTGCATGCGCCAGGAGGGGGTGTCGAGCGGCAGCAGCGGAGAGCAGAGGGGGTGCCATGCAGACCCGGGCGGGGCCACTCACCAGGCGCAAGTTCCGGATCACGTCGCGCTCTCTGGGCTGAGCGGCAGGTGAGAGCCGAGTGAGAGGGAAGCAGAGGTCAGAGTCCAGCAAAGAGAAGAGACAGACAGACAGACAGGCAGCCCAGGGAGCGGCGGACAGACAACCCAGAGGAAGGGAGAGAGAAACAGAGTCCAGAGCAGCTCCGTGGGAGAGTGAGGAGCAGCAGCAGGAGGAGGAGGCAGCCTCCCAGGCGCTGCCTCTAAGCACCACCACTTGGATGTCCGTGCACCTCGCACACCTTCGTCCTCTTTCTGAAGGGCCTCCCTCTTAACTCAGCCAGCCACCGAGTGGATCTCCTAGAGCGTCCCGAAGGCCGGAGGTCACTTCTCTTCCTGAGCAGCACTCGTGGGAGCACCGCTGGCATCGGCCCAGGCCGGCAGCTGGCGTGGAGCCGGGAGAGGAGAGGCCCCCTCCAGCGACTTTTGGGCTACAGCACAGCCAGGGCCGGGGCCCCATGGTGCCCAGTGCTGAGGCCGGGGTCCCGGCAGATGAGGAGAGCGACCGCCAAAGCCTCCGCTCGGCCATGCAAGGAGGGAGCAAGAGGGAAGCTGCTGCCGAGACTCCCGCGGAGCAGGTGGCGCTCAGGCGCAGGCAGCGTGCAGTGGAGGCCCAGAGCGGCCCGCAAGCAGGAGACAAGGGCGGCAGGCGCCGGCGCGACGAGGGCCCTGGTGCAGAGGCCTGGGCTGCTTCCTCCGGAGTGCGGGTGGGAGGAGCGGCACTGCCCGCCAAGCCCCCAAGAGCAGGCGCAGTAGGCCACGTACCAGCGTGTCCCCGGAGAGCACTTCCAGCAGCGAGATCAGGTTGTGTCCATCCCGCAGGTCCTCGTAGAGGTCGTTCACGTGGCGCTGGGCCTGCCGGGGCGAGGAGGAACCGGGGGGGGGGGAGGCTGAGTGGCGGGGTAGTCTGGCAGCCACGCCCATGCCACTCAGTCATGCCCATATGCCGCCCCCTGCCTCAGATAGACTGTGCTTCAGGCAATCACCTGAAGAAGGGGTCTTGGGGAAGGAAGGAAGGAAGGAAAGAAGGAAGGAAGGAAGGAAGGAAGGAAGGAAGGAAGGAAGGAAGGAAAGAAGGAAGGAAGGAAGGAGAGGGAGGGAGAGAGAATTCTACGGAAGAAACTGTTGACTTACCCATCGTTGACTATGAATTTTGATTTCCTACAGGTTTTAGGCACAGTCAATATAGATGACCATGGTTCTTTTTGGCACTGTGTCTTGTTGCAGAACATAGTATTTTCTGAACTGATATACATGGCTTTCTGAACAAACAGTAAAATTAACAATCAGGAACTAATCATGGATTCAGCCATAAAAAATAACTGTAAACTACTTTAGAAGCATTATTACATTTAGAAACTATTACCCATGCAGTATTTTTTATGAATGCAACCAATTACAGTTCAGAACAACAACAACCCATACGATTTCAGTTATGGATATTTTTATTTATTCATAAATCTTCCAATTGTATGTTAAGAAAATAAATAATCGTATCTATTTGCATATCTCTCCCCTGTATATATCTGAGTCTGTTTCTCACTTAGAGAATACTTTTGGTGAAATCCTATGTTATATACGCCTTATCAAAAAAAGGGTGTATCTGAATTCAGTAGAATCTAGAAAGATGATACATACATAAGATGATGACCTGAGCATAACCTTAGGAATTTTAGGATACAATTCTATTCAAGATTACAAAGAATTTTAAGTTTATTGAACTTAGAGAAGGATAGGATTAATCATAGTGAAATAAGTGTGGGTTTACAAAATGAGATTTCAATATAAGCATACCCAGTTTATATATTTTCTACATGCGTTAGACTACCATTCTTCTCCTTTCTAAGCTTCACGGTATGAAGAGAGCTGAGTTCCACCAGTTACAGGGTACCAATTTAGGAAGTGTTCATAGACATGTATCCATAAACAATCCTAGTAACCAAGTGACAAGGTCAGCACTACCATTATTCAAAATAGGGCAGGTTCAATATACTGTGTATTCTTCCATATTTAATCAGCCTTCCAAATTCTAAATTGAGAAAAAAATCTTGAAGTAATAAGCTAAGCACCTCTAAAAACACTTTACAAATGAAGATATATGTATGTTAATGGAGAAGCATTAATCCAACATCAGAAGGGAATGTTTACCAAGAGAGACAGACGAAAAGTGATAGGGAGGAAATACATATTACATTGTCTCAGGCAAACTTTCACACAATCAATTTTTAATGCACTCTTCTCCAGCTCACAAAATAATATACGATAATGCCAGAATACATAGTTGGGATATCAGTAGAATAAAAAAAAAAATCACCTGACACTCACATTCTAAAGCAGGTGAGATCCTAAGACAGACTTTTCCAAACCATCTAAACAGAGAGGGCTATAAACGAATAAAAGTGGTTTTTATGTACTTTAAATACATTGTGATCAGAACTTACACTGAAATCTCCAGCATGTAGATATGATCTAATCTCATTCTTGTGTTTTCTACTTGAGGATGTGGAAGAGGAAGGGTTGCTACCATTTGTCTTGCTAGAAGTTAAATCATCATTACAGAATTTATACTTTGATGCATCAGAGAAGGGAGAACAAGGTGACTGAAGAATTTTCTCACTTTTACTTACTGGTGTTGCCAAACTACAAATGGAAATTACAGTAATAGACAGTCAAATTGAGGAACACATATTTTTATATTACGATCATTATCAGCTTTACCGTAAGATCTTGATGAACTTGGTTAATTTTTACTTTTTCTGGAAACTGCTTTATAGCATGAGTACCATGAATTGTTGGGGCAAATTCAATCATATTTCTTCCCTTTCCTTTTAGGACAAGCTTCAAGTTTATGGCTAATGTATACTAAAAGTATTTATACAGAAATCAAGACTTCCATTAAAGGTTGGTTGGAAAATAAGATGCAACTTTTTAAAATAAATGTACATTTGCTGGCTGAGGAATTCTGAGAGTTGAAGTCTTAAAATTGCCAAGGTTGGAGACCCCTGCTATAGAGCACTGCTTTACAGTTATAAGTAATTTTATATAAAAATACATGAACCAAATAGAGAATGCATGCTTTTCATTTGCTAAACCTAGCACTTAAACAACTTAATACAGAACCCAAGGAGACAGAAATATATAATAACCTAGTTAACAAAGACAAGAAGAAAAATAAACCAAATCTAACACCAAATCTGATCTGCAAAAATCTGGATCTCCATGGGATAGAATCAAAGAGATTTTTGTGAATCTCTTTGCTATGTGTGGACTTTTGTAACCCAGATCTGATAGCCCTGAGTCTATTACTCTGTTTCCTCGAAAATAAGCCCTACCCACAAAATAAACCCTAATATGATTTTTCAGGCTGCTTGTAAATATAAGCACTACCCCGAAATTAAGGCCTAGTAAAGCTCGTCAGCCAGACAGACGTGTTTTGCCAGCAGCAAAACAGGCAGAAGGAGCCATTCCCTCGCTCCACCCAACGTGTACAGTTTCTGCCTGTCGCTATCTTGCCGATGGACCGAAACGATTCCTGAGGCCAAGGAGCGAGGAGGTCTAACGATATGTTGCCAAATTCAAGACGTCCATCCGAATGCGTCCAGTTTCTTGTTTGGATTGATATCCCGGATTTGGTAACATATCAATAGCCCTCCTTGCCCATCTATCTCAGGAATCGTTTCTGCCTGCCGCTGAGATGGTGATGGGCAGAAACTGCACATGTTGAGCACAGCAGGGGCGTATACAATGGAGAGGTTGTTGGGATCATTGATGTCCTGAATTTGTCAACATACCATGTTTCCCCAAAAATAAGCTCTAGTGCGTATTTTGGAGCAAAAATTAATATAAGACTGGGTCATATTTCTGGAGAAACAGGATAGAAGTATCTTGGGGACCCCTGACCCCAAGTATCCACAGCCCCTAGAAGTATATATATGCAGCTCCTGAGCCCAAGTAATCTTCTCAGTACATTTTGTTTCCTGTTACAAATTATCTACTTTTAACTAGAGGGCCTATTTCTGCAGGCATCAAGTCATTACAGACTCCTTTCATACATAGTCCAGGAGAACTGATGCTCTGGCTTTTGTACAAATGAGATCTTAAAAACAGTGTTATTAGGTTAAAAGAACATAATTCAATGTACAAAGCAGTATACAGATACAGTGGAAAGAAGAGTGGGGCTTGCAAGAACACAAAAATATAAAGAAGTATAAGGAAAAGGGTTGGTGTAAACTAAATGTAGTTATATTGCCTTTAATTTGTGTCATTTATTTCATTGATTATTTTTTTAAAACTTCTTTTCTGTGCTTTGCTTAATGTTGTTTAACTGAAAGGAAAAAGCCAGATGGGTGTGTATAAAGTAACAACAAATGCTACAAAACATTATGATTTATGTAAAAAGCAAATGATAATCCAAGATAGTGGCTAAATAGTTTGTGTTTACTTATTTTTAATATTTGATACGCCTTTTCTTTATGATTTCTTCAAACTGTTTTGGACAATTTTTCAAACAGCAAACTTCACTACATCACCTTCATTGTCATAATATCCACGAGTGGACTTCAACTCCAAGAATTTCTCAGCCACTGGGGAATTCTGAGAGTTGAAGTCCACCTGCTTTAAAGTTGTCAAGGTTGAGAAACCCTGCACTAAGTGTACTCTATCTCTCCCAAGAAAATATTTCTGCCCCTATAGAATTTTATTTCCAACTACTCAAATTACATTTTTAAAACTGTGATCTCTTGCTAGCTCATCAATTGAGTTAGCTAGTGCAATTAGGACTAAGGCTATGCAGAAACACAGCTGAGATAGCTATTCCCTGGTGGCCATGATTTCAGATGTAATACTAAACACAATTACTTTATCTCATGCCAATGTTATTCTGTGACCTCCCTTAATTTATACACATTGTTTAAGCTGTAATACACACAGAGGTTCCTAGATGCTGTCATTCAGTGTCATTACCAATAGGAGTGGGCTTTTGTTGGTCTTTGCAATGGACTATAGTCCATGGGGAAAGATACATCATGAAAGAGCCTGAGATGAGACACTTCACAATGGATTTTGGTAAACACCACCATTAAAATCTTAGCCTAAATTAGCAGTAAGATAGAAAACTGCACTAAATCAAATCAGTTCATCACTTCAGTCTGGACACTCTGGTGGATACCAGCTCCTCAAGGTCTTATATATCATCTAATAATTATTTTAACTCATGAAGACAAGACATTCTTTGCGCAGGTCATGAGTTTACTTTATTCTGATTCTTCTAAGGTTTTAGGATGAATTGTTGCGTAGAACTTAATTTTACTAAAATTATGAACTAACCTAATACTTAATAAACTGAAAGTGTCCACTCTTCTACCAGATCAGATAGGGTGGGTGCACCTCGGGTCCTTCCCTTAAATGTTGTCATTTGATAACACCTAGAATGGTTTTCTGTAGCAGCCCTTCCCTTATGGAATGATGCTTCACTTGTGATCTGTTGGGCTCTTAGCCTTTGAGAAGACCTTGAAGAGCTGGGCCAAGTGTTGGAATAGGGTTAGACTGAGGCTCAGTGGAATCAAATGTGGCTGTATTGCAGAGGGTTTACTTTTGGGGAGTTTTTGTTACAATTTTTTGGTTTTTGTTGTGTCCTGGGCGGGCATTCCCAAGCACGGGAATGCCCACCATCATTAATGGCAGGCTAATCCCTTGAATCCCTTCATAAGAGGCAGCCTGCCTGTTCGCGTGGTCTTTTGCGAGCGGAACCAACTGTAACGAATAAAGGTGTCCAGCTCAACCTGCCTCTGCCTCATTCTTATGAACCACCGATCTTCGGATCCAACAGTTTTTATGTTTTTACTGTTGTTTTCTGAGCTTCCCAGGATTATGGCATATAGGATGGGTAGCCCTAAACAAACTGATGTGATGGAATGTTATCAGGACCACAGCTACTAAGGAAATCAAAAGGAACTATCAACCTATTTCAAGAAGTGTCATTTTGAAATACATGAAGTCTTTAAAAATATTTCAAAAGAGTGGTTTCTTTTCACTGGTGAAAATTTACTTTATTAAGAGGAAAGAGCCACAATTCCAGTTCGAAAATATGGATACATTATAGTTTCATTTTAACAAATCAAAGAGGATAAGAAATTAGATTACCTTGGAAATACTAGTCATTTCATAAGATTAGAATCTTTTAAATTTTTTATACAATTTGCATTGTTTTTTTTTAATCAAGTTCTGACTATATCCTGTTCCATCCTAAAATTCATGTCGATGTGGCAATTTTAATTAACCAATTTAACACAATATATATTTTATTCAATTACATCAATATCATTATGCATATCATGGTTATTCAAAGTTTGACCAGATTGTGGTATTCCTGGCACAAAGTTTCATGTAATCATTGATTCAAGACACATTTTGGGGTATTTTACACATATAAATTGGCAGATGAGTTTCTGTGAATATGTAAAAATGTTTTCTCAGGCCTTGATACCCATTATCTCATTGCTGACATTGTTTAGTTTGACAAAACCATGGATAACAAAACTGATGAAAAATAAGAGTGATGAAAAATAAGTATGATGATTAAACCGAGTTATTATAACTTGATTAGCAACAGTTGACCATAAAATTATTCTGACAAACAGCTTTTTATTCTTTTGATATTAAATAACAATTTTACACCAAATATTAGATAGCTAGATAATACAAACCTTTTTTTAATGGCTTTGAAATGATTTGGTGAAGAAATAACTTGGGCTGAAGTAAGTAAATTTGAGGAACATTCTTGCTCAGTGTGAATCCTCTTGGTCGCTCTGTTTTCATCCTCATTTTCATACTGACAGGAAAAAAACACCTCATATGCATGGTATTTTGGTAGAAAATTATAGAATCCTTGTAGAGCTTGTATTTTACAAGTTTGGTAGTTAACATTGAAATTAAAAATTATTTTAAGTTAGTTATGTTAAATTATGTTAATTTACTGCTAATTTTCTGATGTCTACCAAATCTTTTCGTTCAATAGTTGAAGCTAACAGGGGCATCTCTGGAGGAAGGTTAAAAAGAGTCAAGATGGCAGTCCTACCCACATTTAAAAAAAGCAGTAGGATTTCAATTGCATAGTTTTGACTGCTCTCTTGACTTTCTGATAACCCTTTCTCCTAGAGGCAAACAGTACATGGTTATGGATCTTTCAAGATACAGATTCCAATTCAGCTAGTGAAGGAAGCTACAAAGAAAAAGAAGCCTGCAGCTTTCCTCTTGGATTAACAAGTCACTTGTGGTCTTTGGATTGTGCTAAAAATTATACTGCAACGTAATGCAAATGTAGCATGCAAGATGCAATGCAGGATCTATTCTAAAGCAGTGATGCCTTGGTGGAAGTGGATTGTGGAGGTTTGTTTTTACTCCATTAAGATTCCATACAAGGTTCATTCAAACTTTGTGGTCTTAGTGAGCTATCATGTGCACAAGATTATAAACATATTATTGCAATTCTATCCCTGTTCCACACTTCCAGCAAGGAGAGACTTGCCTACATATCCCAGTGTATCACCTCACTTTTTCCTCCTGGGAACAAAGAAATAACTGGTATCATTATTCATGTTAATATGCCCTACTATTAGCTTTTGTTGTCTGCAGCTGGGTGCAAAAAGCACAGGAGCAACAGCTGCTATCAAATGACATAGCCAGACGGCCATGCACCAGTCCTTAAGCCGGCAGAAAGGGATGCCAGCATAAAAAACTGTTGCCAAGCCCTCTTCTGTTATAGTATCAAGGCTGACAAATGATGCTGTCCTTACAGTTTTAACACAGGACAAGTTAAGTATAGTGATGGATGTATTTCCTTGGCTTCATTTGTCCTGCTAGCAAGTGTCACCTGCAGGCAGGAAAAATTATCACCAATTGCTCCCCTGAACATGGGCTGCAGCAGGGGCTTAGAGGGGAAGCGACTTGTGACAGATGGTTTGATTTGGGGGCTTAACCATCTGTCAAAACCTGCTACTTTTCATGGAGTACAGGAAAGCATTTTACTGTGTTTGTCTGGCTGCGCCTATGGTCATCAACATTTTTATTTTCAAGCTATTAATCATGCAGATGAAATTTTTATTTGCCTGAATGAAATTTAATCAGAGCAAAGCTGGGAGCCCCACTTCACTAAGATATTTTCTCTTGAAGTACTGGATCAATTTCACAAACTTTAGATGAGTCAGTGTTTCTCACCAGCCTTAGCTCATGGTATGTCTTCTAATTTACAACACTCTATTACTTTTATACTCTGGCATATCTCCTGTGTTGATGTTTTATAATGCTGTAGGCTCGACTCATGCCAATCTGAAATGCAACATTCATTTACTGTCAATGTTTCTTGTTCACTAGTCACAGTTGCAATTAATACTTTCTTTTAAACAATCAATATTGTTAGGTTTTTTCCTTAGGAAAAGGCGGCTGTGGGCCTAGTTCATTCATGTATTATGCAGATGAAGAGGAGCCAGGCTTTCCATATAACAGAAGTTGTTCTGCCCTGTTGTTTTAATATCCACAAATAAATATGAAGGGATTTTTTAGGATACAGAACTATATATGAGCTAAGCAATTTAGTTTACAACTTGCGTGAGCCTGGGACTCACAGGTGTTGATAAAATCCAATGATTTTCATGAATGAAGGCAAATATGTGTGTCCCAGGAATCCAATCTGAGTCGGTCGCCGGAACCAGAGAGGTTTTGTCTTCTGAGCTTTCGAACTCGCGCTGGAGCCCATCTTCAGGGAACTTCTCCCTAACCTTAGCGAGAGAGCAATTCTCTGAGGATAGGCTCCAGCACGCGTCCCTGAAGCTTGAAAGACAAAACCTCTCTGGTTCTGGTGACCGACTCAGATTGGATTCTCCAATGATTTTGTTTAATGATGGATGGTGTGACAGTGTGATGTAGGCTTCACCCTGTTTGTACATGATTGCTTATATGGTGTAGATACAAAAGGACACTTATTTTGTCATTTTTCCTTCCTGTATGACCTCTCATGGCTCCACATTAGTAGAGATTTCTTCAGGTCTCCATGTGGAGAGAAAAGGAGTGGAGCTGGAATAATTACACAACAGTGGGCAACATATATGTAAAGAGAGTTTAGAATAGAACCAAGTGAATTCCTATCGCTGATTAAATCAGCCTGGATCCATAAAACTATTGGAACTACCCTTTTCTACTTTTGGCACACAAACACCATTATCCCCAAACAGTAGGAACTGATGGTAAAGGAACAGTGGTAAAATAATGTTCTTTATCCAAAAAATATTAGTATCTCTGCCTAAAAGCCGATGCTGTAGAAAAATACCTTGGTCTTCAAAATCCACGAGATGCTTATTAGTTACAGTACATCCTTTCAGTCCCTAACAAAAATCTTTCCTCACTTAATCTCAAACATCCTTTGAATGTTACAGATGAATAATTTTATTTTATTTTCTTTACTTCTCTTTCTTTTAATAAACATGTTTTTCAAACTTCTCAAGCTGGTTGGATGTTATATTGTCAGCGCTTAGAAACCATTTGCGCGATAAGATCTTTGTCCCAAAGGAATTAGATGATAGCAGAAATCCAGATTTTATCTCAAGCTTCACATCTCTTTATAAGATGTTCAAGCTTCTGTAGTAGTTAATCTCTTGGTTTTTAGTAAATGTAAATCTTAACAGCACAGAAAGTCACCAGGACATTTAAGATTATGTAGACCTAACACAAATTTCAAACCATGCCTGCTTTGGCTCTTTAACTCTGGATTCATTTGAAGTAGTGGCACCTGTAGGGGTGCCAAAAATCTCAAGAAGGTAAGCATGGCATCACAATCTAAGCCTACCTCTCTTGTATTTGAATTATGTGATTTGCACATATGTACAAAAGAGGCAGGACTTCAATTGTGATGCTGCACTTCAATCTTGTAGATTTTGAACCCCTCTCAACTCCCATGAATTTAGATAATGCAAGAAAAAGTTTATGCATTTCTGCACCAAAATATTTCAAGATACCCATATAATACAAGGGCATTTTGGGGGGAAAAACCTCCATTTGGTTATCAATGATAGACACTCACAGATACAGAACTTTTATTATACACATTAGAAAACTACAACATTACATTACTTTTTGACATAATTGCTATTCAAATTAAGGCACTTGTCATAATGTCTTACAAGATTTGAAATTCCTTCTGCAAAGAAATTTCCCTTCTGGGAATGAAGCTACCCTGTAACAGCATCATGAACTGCATTGTCATCGTTGAAGCGGTGCGACACAAGCATTGGGGCATGCTGAAGTCTGGTGTGCTGTTGGTTCACGATAATGCTTGCCTGCACACCACTAGATGCACCCAAGAACTTTTGGAGCAGTTTCATTGGTATATTTTTTGATCACCCCCCCCCATAGCCCAGATTTGGCACCTAGCGACTACCATTTCTTCTGACTTCATTCCCAGGAGGGAGATGATTTCTTTGCAGAAGGAATTTCAAACCTTGTAAGATGTTATGAAAAGTGCCTCAATTTGAATGGCAATTATGTCAAAAAGTAATGTAATGTTTTCTAATGTGTATAATAAAAGTTCTGTATCTGCGAGTGTTTGTCATTGAAAATCAAATGGAGATTTTTTTCTGAATTGCCCCCGTAGGATATGCCTATATTAGAGTTTACATTATCATTTTTATGTATTTCCCACCTCAAAATGGTAGAAAAAGAGGTTACTCATTTTCAGTCAGAAGAGGGTCTGAGGGCCACAAAAATGGGACTTGGGTAGAAATGACTACTTCATTTAGAAGGTTGATAAGGGAAAACAGATAAGCAGACATTCAAACTCTCTTGCCAGAAAGACAGAACAGATTTCTGAATCCAAACAGTGATACAGACCTAAACGGATTCTTTGTGAGATAGATCTTATCATTTTCTTTTACTCTTTCATCACAGACCCTCTCAAGTGACCTCAGACAAATTAGGAAGCCAAAGTTCATAAGCTTACTGTGGAAAAGGCTAATCAAAGAACAAGAAGTCACTGCTGTTAAATCAAAGTTCAGCTATGTGTAGTGATAGTAGTCACTTGGGCTGTGAATCCTAAGCTTGAACAGTAGCTCCAACATAACCCAGGAACAACTTCAGATTTAGATTTAGATTTTAGATTTTATTAAATTTTTATACCGCCCTTCTACCCGAAGGGACTCAGGGCGGTGTACAGCCATATAAAAACATTTACAAGACAAATAAAACAAAACACAACACTTTAAAAACATATAAAACAATTAAATTGGTCGCTGTTTTAGACTCAAATATAAAACCAATTTACAATCGAAATATAATTTAAAATTTAAAAAGTTTGGTCGAGGGGAGAAGTGCGAATTAGGCCAACCCGGCCAGGGTAAATAGGTGGGTCTTTAACACCCGACAGAAAGCACGGAGGTCTGTAATCGTTCTAATCTCTGGGGGGAGGTCGTTCCAGAGGGTGGGAGCCGCCACAGAGAAGG
>JANHFO010004541.1:52432-64495 GCA_032468095.1 Pareas carinatus | reverse complement strand
AGTCCCGGAAAATCTGAACTCAATCGGTTCAGTACTTTCCGAGATCACCTACCAGGCACAAACTGCACTTCCTTTTTATATATATATAGATTTTAAAAGGACAAAGCACAAATATTATATTCATTAGTTAAAACTGCAAGTAAAATTATTATGTTTTGGTAATAATTCACCAAAAAATGTTTATAAATATTAGTTTCATGTTTAAAGATACCTCCAGCTTGTTCATAAAAGGTGATAAGCTGTAAAAATAATATGAGCTGTTGTGAGGAATACACACATGAGAAGAGAGAAAGAATTATAGTGAGGTTGTTGAGCCCTCTTCACCAGTAACAATGTGACCTTTTTGCATTCTATACACAAAAAAGATGAACCTTGGATACCTCTATCCCTTCTAGCTTGCAGAAGCTTCCATCAGAAAAGGATCCTTCCAGATTAGAAAAATGTTCTATAAGCTATCACAAAGGATTCCTCTAGGAAGGCAAGATTAACCTTTTGTCAAGTTGGGAAATGAACAAAGGACTTCAGTATTGTTTTAAGGCAGCTCTTTAGCAGGAACCACAAAGATCTGCATAGGGTATGGACTGCTGGTTAGAGAGAAATATTTTTACAAGACTTTACCACAAGTAATTTTATCATCAGTTTAACTGCTTCCCTAAGAAAAATAAGATAATTCTAAAAGAAACATATATAAAGTACATATATCCACCACTGTGAATTCTGAGGCTAGTTATTAGTGGAGAAGAATACATTTACATTTCCTTTTATAAGAACTTCCATGAAAACATGGATATTTTAATAGCAAACCAACAAATAAGTGAAAATGGAGATATGGTATTATACTAAGAAACCATTGTTTAGATCAGAAAAGATAGTGTGAGGACAAAATGGCGTTAACTTCTATTGCTATGATACCTTATGCTGGCAAAGAGTTGGGAAGAAAGCCAATACGAAATGTAATGATCTTTTCATCTCCTACAGATGTCGCGGTCATTGGCAATGGACTAGTTTCATCTTTCCCTGTCTGTAGCCCACTGACATTGCAGAAGAAAATAGTAGATGCATGGGTCAGAAGAAAGGCTGAGAAAATGCCTACAGAGTTCTCACATCCTGGACATAAACTGTTTCAACACCTCCCTTCATGATACACTTGCACGCCAAAACAACCAGATACAGAGTTTTTTTTCTCGTGCCATCACTCTGCTGAACACCTAATTCCCACAGATATATAGTCTTATATCTAAATATATTTACCCATGTAATGTGACTGTATTGCTATTATCTTTCTCATCTTTTTGACAACCTTCTCTTATTGGTATCATTATTTTGATTATTATTATTCTGTTGTTTTGCATGTACACTGAGAGAACTTCTGAGTCAGAGACAAATTCCTTGTGTGTCTAATCTCATTTGGCCAAATAATTCTATTCTATTCTATTCTATTCTATTCTATTCTATTCTATTCTATTCTATTCTATTCTATTCAGAACAGGATTCTGAAAAAGTTCTGAGATGGATGGCTAGATGACTGAATGACTCCAGCAATATATTAGGTTTTACTCTATATCCTTATAATCTTATGCACAGTTCAATATTATATTTTATAGAGAGGGTTTTTTCTTGTTCTTGTTGTTTTCTTGTTACTATTATAAGATTTTATTATGTTACAAAATTCAGTTCTCTGTGGTCTCCATATGTGTTTATATATATATATCTGTGGTTGGTATACCTATATATATTTAATCTCTCACACATTGTGTGTGTATTATGTATTGAGAAAAAAAAACACGTGTGACCTTGACACATGTCTGGAAAAGAAAAGTGCATTTAAAGGATTTCTTTTTATGCGTTTATGTGAAATGATCTAAAAATATAGCCGTTTTGTTTTGGAGCCTGCCTTTGGCAATCATAGACTGCAAAAGCTTTTCAAAACATTTTATCATCAGTCCTTTATCAGAAACTTCTAGGAGCTGAAGGGGGAGAGGGCAAACACTAAGCAGCAAGTGAAAATAAAATGCTCTGAGGCTTATCAGTATAATGTCAATATTTTAAGAAAATATTTTTTATAATGTAAATGAGGTTTTTTTAAAAGACAAATCCTGTATAACTAGGTGCTTTGAAATTCTGGCAAAAGATTGCATAATTCATATTTATACCACTTGAATCACTTGTGGGAAGAGCCTGGCAATTTCCTAGTAGAAACTGCAGGGCAGAGAGTGATTTTTTAGTCCCATTTTTTCCATGCTATGGGTTAGATAGCAAAGAATATATAGAATATAAATGAATATAGAAACCTTGTATATTATATATTATACATATTATCCTCTGGAATATTGGAGTCAGACGGTGTTGGAAATAGTTTGAGAATTAACTCCAGATCAAACGTGTTGGGTAAATTTCCAAATTAATGCAAAAAAAATTGGAACTCTAGATCATAGTTTAGCTTCTACCAGAAGATTGGCAGCATTATTTTGCATAGGCTGCTTTTTTAGTGTGCGAATTAATTTGTTTTGATGTGTAAGTTACTAACCATACATAACTAACAGAAATTCAGCTGATCTAGCATACTGGGCTACAGGAAAACTAACAGGGTTAAAACTAAGCAAGCTTAGCATATGGTGTCAAGAGGATGAAAGAAGAGGCTGTTTTTTTTCCCTTAAAAAATGAATAAGAAGGGGGTAAAAACCTATGAATTTAAGGAAAACTACCCAGATGTTTATACAAATATCTTAGAAAAGAAATCATAAATCACAAAGATATTTAAATAATTATTATCTCTCCCACGGTTTAAATATCTTTTCTCTACAATTTTTCAAGGGGCACAATCACTCAGCGGTTAAAGGCGTCGAGCTTGTCAGCTGAAAAATTGACTGTCCGAGTTTGAGACCTGAGCACCGTGCAATGGGGTGAGCTCCAGTTTCTCCCCCAACTCCTGCCCACTTACCAGTTTGAAAGAATGCAAATGCAAGTAGATTAATAGGTACCACTGTGGAGGGAAGGTAACAGTGTTCCAAGCACCTTTGTTATATAGCCATGCTGGCCACATGACTGCAGGAAATTTCTTTAGATAACGCTGGCTCCCTCAGCCAAGAAATGGAGATAAGCCTCACACTTTAGAATCAGACACAACTGGACCTTCACTTTTTACAATTTTCCAATTTTCTAAAGGCCTTTAATATAATGAAAGATACATTTTAGGTTTCCACAACAAGAAGTGAACCAATATCTTACATTCCTTTTTTAAAAAAAGAAAATCTTCTTTCAATCATGTCTGATCGTCAATGATTGCCTGAACTTTTCCTGGCAAGTTTTTTTTAAAGTGGTTTGACATTGACTTCTTCTTGAGGGAAAGTGACTGGACTAAGGTTACCCAACTAACTTCGTACCCAAGGCAGAACTAGAATTCACATTTTCCTGTTTTTTAGCTTTGTGCTTTAACCATTACACAAAAAATGTGTTGCAACAATTAATATCAAAAATAAATATATTGATCTCCGAACTACCATTTCAGTATCAGTCAAAGAGTAAAATATCAGTCCACACAGTCTTATGAAATAATCAGTATATAAGCTGATCTTACAAATATAAAACCCTCAAATGCACAGGTAAACAAAGAAAGAACATTGAAAATCATAGGAAGGAAGAAAAACCCAAAATATAGATGTAATTTACTGAGAATTTTTATTTCTCTCCTGCCCCTTTTTAACATAATAATTGCAGTAAAACTGTAGTGACTTTAGTCACTACAGTCAAACAATACAAAATAGGAAGTAAAGTAAAAATAGGAAGAAGAAAAATTAAAAAGTGCAAAAAAGATAAAAGAAACTCTTTCCCATGAAATCAACTTTGTCTTCATGACAAGCATAAACAAGCTCATAATCCCTTCACCTCCTGTTAATTAACAAGTTTAAACCCTTCATTCCATAGCTGATCTCTTAACAATAGACAATTTTAATAAGTAACGTCTTATCCAATCCAGTTGTCAGCAAAAAGTTCAAACAGAGCTCTAAAATAATGACATTAATTAACATATCTAAAACTCAACATTCCACGTCTCAACTCTTAGCTGTATGCAAAACCCCATTTAAAAGGGATAGAGGAAACTGGTATAGTAACATTTAAAAAATACTAGGATACCCATATTCTAGTATTTAAAAAATACTAAGTTTTAACATGATACAGAGAAACCATTTATTTTAAAAGAATTCCAAGCTTACAAATATCCCATGCTTCTAGAGTGACAGTGTGGAAAAAAGCTTAAACACCATGTTAACAGTAATCAAATTCAGTACATCCTTCAAAAGAAAACCACCCTCAATAGCAATATAACATATTCTAATAAATATTCCATAACTCAACTCTTAATTATAAACAAAATCACATTTAGCAAATATAAAGTAATTTAAGTATGGTAACATCAACAAAATACTTTTAAAAAATCAAAAAGAAAAAGAAACCAAAACACACGGGCGCATACACACAAAGACTAGCATACTTGAAATTAAGGCATTTGACAAAATTGATCATGACTTACTTCTTGGCAAGCTCGAACAATGTGGAATTGGTAGTCCCATCACCAGAAGAACTCACAGATGGCTGACCAGCTGCACTCGGTGTGCAGTCCTTAATGGAGTTACATCTATGTAGAGGAAAGCATGCTATGGAATACCTCAAGGTTCTGACTTGGTCCCTATGGTCTTCAACTCTTCATAAATGATCTAGATGAGGGAAACTCATTAAATTTTCAGATGACAGCAAGCTGGGGGGAATTGCCAACGCTCTGGAAGCCAATGAAGTTCTAGGTTGCATCAATAGAAGAACAGTATCAGGATCAAGGGAACTAATGGTACCATTCCATACTGCAATAGTAAGATCATACTTGGAATACTGTGTTCAATTCTAGTCACCATCTATAAATATAAAAGTGAAAAATGACACACTCACTGATACATCACCAGATCTCCCAAACTATTGAAGCTAGGAATATGAAAATTCCTACACAGCGTTGTCTTTCCATCGAAGCACTCACTAAGAAAGGATTTTTTAAAATATTAAGTTTTACATGAGTTATTTAAGATTCATTGCCATATTTAAATTCAGGATGGGTAGAGGGTTGTGTTTGGACAAAATATCCAACATTTGTTTCCTTTCTCCTTGTTGAAATTTCTTCCGCAAAAAAATCTCCTAGAAATGAAGCCGCCCTGTAACAATATTGTGAAGCACATTGTCATCGTGGAAGTAGTACAATGCAAGCGTCAGGACATGCTGATTTCCAATGGGGTATTGGTTCATGATAATGTTCACCTGCACACTGCTAAATGCACCCAAGAACTTTTGAAGCAATTCCATTGGGATGTTTTTGATCATTCCCCTTATAGCCCAGATTTGGCATTGAGCAACTCTTCTGGCTTCATTCCAGGAGGAAGATTTTTTTGCAGAAGAAATTTCAAACCTTGTAAGATGTTATGAAAAGTGCCTCAATTTGAATGGCAATTATGTCAAAAAGTAATGTAATGTTGTAGTTTTCTTTTCTTTTTTTAAAATAAACTTTATAACTTTCAAATTTAAGAACAAAATTTATATACATACAATATTTACATACATACCCATTCCTCCTCCTGTCCCTTCATTCGCTGATCTTTAACTTCTAATTCTTCTCTATATCTAAGTCCTTTTGTAACATTTGTTTACCATTTTTAAGCACGTTCTTTGTCACTTTGGTTTCAATTCTGTTAATCATCGACTTTTTCATATTATTGGTCTCAATCAGAACTCTCAGTCTCTTATAAACAGTCGCATGATTTGGATCTCACGAAACTCAAGTTGACATGTTTTCCATTTACTTTTAACTTTTCTTACAATAGCTATAAAATTTACCTTTCTTTCTTTCTTTCTTTCTTTCTTTCTTTCTTTCTTTCTTTCTTTTCTCTTTCTAGTCTTTCCCTCTTTCTTATTTAATCATCCTATTTCTTTCTTTCCTTTATTCTATCTTTTACTTCCTTCTGTTTCATCTTTCTTTTCCTTTCTCGTTATTAGTCTTCTTACTTTCTAATTTCACTTACTTATTTTTACTATCCTTGTATATTATCTATCTATCCTTCTTATCCTATCTTTCATTCTTCCCTTCTTCTTTCCCCTTTCCTAACCTTTCCTATTCTTCTTCCTTAACCTTCCTTAAAACCTCTTCCTCTACTCCACTCTTATCTTTTCCTGGTCACCCGGTTTCATCTCTGTCCTTCCTTCCATCTAATTTGTGGCTTCTTTTTCGTTTTCTTATGTTTAGCTTTCTTACCACCTTCATTCTTTCTGTACCTACCCTCCTTATTCCTCTCATTCATTGGTGGTCTTGCCCTAATTGGACCTTGTTTCTTTCTGGTTTTAGCCACTTTTCATTCTTATTTTGTGCTTCCTTCTTTCTCCTACCTACTTCCACTCTTCTAGTTTTCTAATGTGTATAATAAAAGTTCTGTATCTGCGAGTGTCTGTCATTGATAACCAAATGGATGTTTTATTTTATTTATTTATTTATTTATTTATTTATTAGATTTCCTCGAATTGCCCTCATATATCAAGTAGATGCTATTACAAATTTCCTTTTCAAGACAAACATATAAAACCCACCTTTCGTTTTCTTCTGGATTTAGGAACCACCTTTTCTGCTGGCAGGTCAGCAGCAATGTTATGTTGCATTTGTATGGCTTCTTTAACTCCTGTGCTCATGATCAGTGACTCCTCAGGTAATTGCTGTGGGATTCTCGAGAGAAGAGTCAAATCAATTTTAACCCAAAGTGTTTTGACATCATCAGTATCTTTTAGAGGAGACAAAAGCTCATTTCTGCCAAAAGGAACCAGTGTGTAGAACTGTTCTTCCAGCTCATTTGCTATATCGTTGCTTGTTCTGGTGTTGATGGAACCAAAGGCACCACAATTGTTGTTTGTTTTGTAACCATTATTATTGCTAGAATCCTTTTGTTTCTGGTCACTTCCAGCTGATGCTGAGGCTATGGTCTGCAGTCTGTGTGAAGGACACTCCTCTTGTTCACACTGGGAATCTGTGTCAGATGAAGTTGAAGATGAAGATTCTGTCTCAATAAATTCCTTGGACTTGGGTGCTGTTTTCCCTGAGCTTCTTGTGCGTCTCTTTTCAGAGGCAGTAACAAACAATGGTTCTTTTTGTTGTTCAATGTTGCTGCTGCAAGGCCTAGTCTTGGGCTGGTTACAAATGCTATTATCTGCCAGATGAATTTGGTTCAAATCAAGATTGTCAGTTGCATGCTTGTTTAAGTTATCACAAGTGAGGCTACTCTCTGTCCTTCTTGGCTGCTTTTTAGAGGCTGATTTTGTAGTAACAGAAGGAAGTGATTTTTGCTTTCCCCCTCTATGCCCTGAGGCTAAGTTAGCTGTCCTAGATCTCAGTTCCTCTTTACTAGGATTCTTAATATCTTTTTCCTGGAGACCTGCTTGGCCAACAGGAGGTGCATTTTCACCGTCTCGCCTTTCTTCTTTTAGTTTGCTGTAATACTGAAAGACCTCCAATCCATTTTGGTTCAAAGCAGAAGCTTTATGAGGATTAACCTTATTTAGCCATTTATCCAACTGCCATTTGTTAGGAGATGGTTGTTCAGGCTGGAAAATAAAGTTTAAAATACACAACATGTTACAATTTTTTTTTTGAGGGGTGTACCTTCAAATCAGTGTTGACTCCTGTTGACTGCCTGTACAGGTCCCTCTAATTTTCTCGGCAACATTTCAGAAGTGCTTTGCCATTGCCTTCTTCTAGGGCCCATTGTCACCCAGCTGGCTTTGTGCCTAAGGCAGGACTAAAACTCACAGTCTTCCAGTTCTAGCTTCACGCCTTAATCACTACCCTAAACTGGGTCTCAATATATTATAAAACTCTACTCTTAAAAAAGTTTTAGGGAGCCTCTTATACTGTTAAGAATTTAGTATATGGCCACCATATAAAATTTGAAATTTTTGTTTTTCAGATAATGATAAAAAAATTAAGCTTCCCAAGAATATAAAATATTAGGTTTTCTACATTGCTGAACTTACATATTATCTCTCTGTCAGTCAGCAGCTTCATTTCTGCAAGGGCTAGATACCTCCCTCCATTTATAATTGCTTACAATTTTCTTGTCAATGACTACATGAACATTACATGAATTGCTGCAAGCCCCAAATGAAAATTACCCCTGCTTTCATCTAATGGGGATGAGATATTTGTTCTGGGCTGCCCGTTGGCCTTTTCATTCTTGGATGCATTGTGTGTGCCTGGCTTGATGCACACTTCCTCTAGGTCCAGGCAGGTATTGTGTATCTACAGACTCTGACACTGCCAGTAGGAAGCCTGATTTCCATAGCTCTTAATACTTAAAAAAATAAACAGGATGAGCTGCAGTGCACCTGCAATATTGCAACAGAACAGCAACAGATTAAAGCACTGAAGTGTAAGATTGCTAGAAATGGATTCTGGACACACTTGCAATACATTTTTATAACATACTTGGAGATTTTAAACATCTTATTGCTTTTACAGCTGCCTTTTAATTTAAAGTTAGGTTCCAGAAATGAATAAAAAGTAAAGTCACAATAAGCAGTTCAAAAAAATCCAGACAAAAACGGTTCAAGTTGAACCAATTATGATTATCGATCTATTTTTATTTTGACTAAATCTGGATTCTACTCTAAGAGTTTAAACTATTTACAATATTAAAAATATTTCTGAAAACCTTAAATTTCATCCTCAGGAACATATCTTTGAAGAGTGTTTTCTAAATAATATGATGAATAAATAACATCTACGTAACAAAACAAAGTGATTCAGATTTGTTTCTTAAATCTTCTGTAGGTAGGAATTATTCAATGATTTCCCAATACAAATGAAAGGTATTATTTAATATTTCTACCCCCTCTGGTCTGTTGATTAAAAGGATGAATTATAATTAATTTTATTTGAGACAATGATATTCCATAATTCTCTTTGCCATGCCTGTGACTTCTGGCGGAAGCAGCTTTATGTACCTACTCACACCTGAGATTTTATTGATGGTCATTCTGCATGCAGTTAACTTTCAGCCAGTCAGCTTAATGATATATACCTATGAAAATCTGCGAAAACATATATAGAGAGTCCCTTGGCGACGTTTCGGCAAGGTCTCATTTGCCATCTTCAGGCAGGTGCTTTTGGCTTCTTGCTAGTGTGAGCAAAGTGTGATCGAAGTTGCCTTTTATCTGTAAATACTGTGGGAGGGTTTGGTGTGCTGAGCTGGTTGACTGGGTTGTTATTTCTTGATTGGTTGCTGGAGTTGATGTTGGCTGTTGTGATGTAATGTCCTGGGTCGTTTGTCAACTCCAGTAACCAATCAAGAAATAACAACCTTGCCGAAACGTCACCAAGAGACTCTCTATCCTACATGGGAAAACACCCAAACACACCCAGACCTGCATACCTGTACCCGTGAATAGCCATCTTCAGGCTGGTGCTTTCAGCTTCGGGCTGGTGTGAACAAAGTGTGATCGGAGATGCCTTCTTTCTATAAATACTGGTGGGGGTGTTTGGTGTGCTGGGCTGGTTGGCTGCGTTGTAGTTTCTTGATTGGATGATGGAGTTGGAGTTGGTATGTGGTATGTATGGGCTGTGTGATGGCCTTGTGAGTTTTGTTGTGGTGGTATCCTGAGTCTTGTGTAATAATTCCCTGGGTCGTTTGTTGTATAGTGATTTCTTTTCCATTAGGCTCCTGTGTGGAACCTCGCCGAAACGTCGCCAAGATTTCTTTACACAGGAAAAGACCCTAACACACCTAGACCTACATACCTGTACCCATGAAAATCTACGAAAACATATATATGAGTGAAGCCGAAAGCACCAGCCTGAAGATGGCGAGTGAGACCTCGCTGAAACGTTGCATGAATACTCTGATTCCTACACGGGAAAAGACCCAAAAAAACCCAGAACTACATACCTGTACCCGTGAAAATCTACGAAAACATATATATGTATGTATACACACACACACACACACACACACAAAGATAAGTGAGAAGGCATACAAACACACACACAATATATATGCATGCATGCAAGAATGTATGTATGTGTGTTTGTATGTATGTATGTATGTAGAAACAGCATGTCTATGTGTGTATGCCTTCTCACCTATCTTAGTTGGGCATCAATGTCAGAAATCTATCAAATGTTTTAATGAACACAAACATGACTCATTTACATCAAGCTTTGCACAATAGCTTTTCGCTTTTTTAAAAAGCCTTATGAGGACTGGAAAAACTAATTTCAATATAAATCTCTTTTCTTGCATAAAATATCCTGTGCTGCAGCCAACAGCATTTTTATATTTAAAAAAGCCAAAGTAATTCACTAAAATATCACTTTGTCTCTGGTCCCAGGCACATTACTGGTATAAAAGTTCCACTGGTTTAGAAATTAAGATTAGATTTTGACTCATTACCTCCGGGCTGGAATAATGTGATTGCTTGTTGCAGTCGCTTTCTGTGGAACTGCTTTCAGTCTCTGAATCAGATTCAGAACTGCTCTCCGATTCACTTGAACTGCTGCTTGAACCCTTGTTAGAGACACGCAAAATTCTACAATTGGACTGCTGGTTAGCAGGGATGCTGCTGAACCCATATTCAAAGAAGGGGAAAGAGAACAATACAAAATATAAATTAAATAATATATATTTTTTAAAAAAACCTTTTTTTAACTATAGGCACGGACTTTGGTTTGGGAGATAAACCTTCAAATTTCAAGGGAAAATGTTGGAAATAGAGGTCTACTTCTGGAATGTGGAGAGGTTTCCTCTCAATTAGCAATCTCCCCTCCATCCAAAGCTTCAAAATAAGTTCAGTGAACCTGCTCAATAAGGTCTGACAGTTGGAAAAGGGAAAGGGAAAACGTGAAGGCCCTGCTTAAATAATCATTGAGAAAACATGAGAGAACATTTCTAAAGGAAGGATGGAAAAATACCCAGTAAAATATTGTTGCAAGCCCCAGTTTTATGGTCCTTTTTATATAAATATCACAAATTATATGTAAAAAGAAAAGGCACTTGAAAGAAAAGGTAGAATTATTTATCGCAACATATAACGATTACTTTAACTTTATTACAATACTAATTGTTTGCTTTGAAGAGGGCTCAATTATTTTGAGTTCATAATATTTCTTGTACGAATTGTTCTATGATAGATGTTGGCAAATTATGCCATGGACAGAACTAATGCTAAAGAGAAACTAAGCAATGGCGCCTGTGCTTAAATGAAAACACAAACTATGCAAACCATCCAAGAAAAGTCTGATAGTTGGAGCAAACTCATGGTTTTGGTAGTAGCCTCTTGCCATGTACTGGAAGAAATTATGAAAAGCCCTGATACTGATTGAGTTGCATCTCATCCTCCAGATCCAGCAACTGATCAAAGCCAGAATATGGGAAACGATGAACTGAAGTTCAAATAAAACACTGCTGCCTGGAATGTAGTTTCAGGAGGTCCTATAAAAATGTCCCCCTTCCCAAATATTAAAACCAGAACTTCAAGAAAACTGACCTAGAATATACAGTTGCCAGTTAAATGACTGCTCCGTAGAACAAATAAAAGGGCTTAAATATTTAGGCATGGTCTTTCATAGTTCCATTAAATGCTCATTAAATGCTGTCATTCAAAAGGCATGTAAAACAGTGGCGGCTACAGTATATAGTCCCTTTCCCTTAACAGCATATCCCAGCTACACTAAAGTTTTATTGGGCAAAATGCTATGTAATTGTTTGGTGTTCAATTGAGACCTTATTGTACTTTTACTCCATTGCAAAGGGCTCAATCCTGTGAAAAAATGAACTCTTCAGCAACAAGAAAGCTTTAAGTAAACTTTCAGCATATCCCTTTTCTATCAGCATTCCCCAGAGATGAAGTCCATACATCTTGAAATTCTCAAGGTTGATAAAAACTGATCCAGAACATTGGAAAGTGTTGTATTGTGGGTTTCCAAGAATGAAGCAGAGGCACACTCTGTGTAAGGTCTTTATTGGTCAGGGTGGTCAGTCACAAGAATGG
>JANHFO010004541.1:37976-49184 GCA_032468095.1 Pareas carinatus | reverse complement strand
TCATATATGCTTGACTAAATAAAATAAATAAGGAGGCAATCAGTATTGCAACCATGAGTCTCTGAATCTTTTATTTAATTGTTGGTGTATTTAAATCTTTTCTTTCTGACCGATTGCCCAGTAATAAAAACTCACCTACCATTTCTGTTTAGCCTTGCCAGAAAACTCTGACACCGGTAAAAATGTTTCTAGTTTGTTTCTGCATGCCATGAGGTTTAGCTAGGCAGTGGAGCTTAATAACAATTTTATATGATGACAGCACTTAAGGTTACTTAGTCCCCCAAATCTCAAGCTTTCAATGGAAACACCAACCCTTTGAATTGGGCTTAGAACTGCAGCCAATAAACTGAGAAGAGCACTGCTCTTAACTAAGGATCTGTATATATCGCAAAGAATGAAAAAAAGATTAGACTTATCACTAGATTTTACAGAAATGAGGGAACCAACTTTTTATTGTTGTTGTTGTTCTGTCAACAAGTTCTGGAAGAATCATCTATTGCATCCTAATATCACTGAAGTACCTAATAAAGTCTAATTTGTTTGTCTGAAAATTTTAATACAGTTACCACAATTGCGCCCAAAATTTCTGTTGCTAAGCAACACTGTTGTAAAGTGAGTTGCAGCCCATTTACACTTTTTTGCCAAGATTGTTACGCTAACCACTGCAGTTGTGAAGTGAACAATTCAGTCCTTAAATGAATCTGGCTTTCCCCAATGATTTTGTTTTGTCTAATAGTTATGACGTGACCCCAGCACAGTGTAACGGTCCTAAATACGAGGTGTGATCATTAAATTCCGAGATTAGTCCCATAAATTGAAATAAAATTACCTGATTTAAATTTGGCTGCCTTCCCCTTCAAAGCAGTCCCCTTGGGCAGCTGTACACCAATCTCAGCGCCTCTTCTATTTTTGGAATGATTCCTGGAAGTCGCCTTCTTCAAGCCAGTCAAGCACCTTTTGCGATTCGCGTTGGATATCCTCCACTGTGCCAAGGCGGCAACCCTTCATCTTCAATTTCATCTTTGGAAACAGAAAGAAGTCGCAGGGGGCCAAATCTGGTGAATATGAGGGATGAGGAACGATGACCATGTGGTTACGGGCTCTGTGAGCTGGTGCACTGTCGTCATCCGTTCAACATTCCAAGGGTTTCGGTTGGCGATATTTCTCTATTTTATAAATGTGCAGATGCATGTGCTAACAAAAACATCTGTAACGTAGGACTCAATGAAGATAGAGCTTTGAGATTTTGTGAAGCTTCTCCTCAGGGTGGTTATATGTTACTGCTGCGCACACATGGCAATCGCATGATCCATTACTCCACAGCGAGTACAGTCTCGGAATTTAATGATCGCACCTTGTACATGTCAGATGACCATCCTGCGTCAGTCGTAAGTGTGAAAAGTGGTCATCAGTCACTTTTTTCAGTGCCATTGTAACTTCAAACAGTCACTAAATGAATGGCTATCAATTCAGGACTACTTGTACCATCTAAGGAAACAATTTTCTAGAGACATAGGTCAAATAGTCGTGTGTTTTTCTGTTTTGTTTTGCTAATAGATTTAGATAGCAATAGCACTTAAGGCTTATATGCCGCTTCACAGTGCTTTACAGCCCTCTCTAAACAGTTTACAGAGTCAGCATATTGTCCCCAAAAATCTGGGTCCTCATTTTACCAACCTTGGAAGGATGGAAGGCTGAGTCAACCCTGAACTGGTGAGAACTGAACTGCCCAATTGCTGGCAATGAGCAGTTGGCAGAATTAGACTGCAATGTTGCACTCTAACCACTGCGCCACCAGGGCTCATATCACCATTTCATAATGGTAGAGATTCTTGGTCATTCACGTCATAGCTGTCTCTCAAAAGGCAACTGGACTGTTTTTCCTTGAGGAAAGAAAAGCTCCATCCTCCATCCTATCCTCCCTCCCTCCCCCATTACAACTGATGAAGTATCTTGGATGAGAAATGAGACGTTTTGTTTTTCCTACAGGAAAAACAGTCTAGTTGCCTTTTGAAAAGCACTTTTGAGACATTATTTCATAAACTGCATTCACTGAAATCATCTCATACATGTCTGAGATAAAGAAGTCACAGTTTTATTATGCACATTTATTATTATTATGGTTGAACATAGAAAGCATATGCCATAGGTTTCAGGTGTGCTTTAGATTCAAAGGAGAAATATTTTTGCATTTATTGTTATTAAAGGACTTCTTTGCTATACAATCAGCAGACTGCAAGGAATTTGTGATATAGGATTAATGGGTTTCTTTGAAATTAACTATGGATATTAGTTTTTAAAAAGCTAATATAATTACTTATACTTGTCTTGGAAAACCTGGATTTACATACATTCTTTCTGAGGCTTGATTCTTGTGGGGTCACATGGGGTCAAAAATATTAACTAATCAATCCTTGACTGTCTCTAGGGACTCTACAGACAGATGTTAAATTCATCTGAAATTATTTGCAGTCTCTTGAAGCCTCTTCTAAAAATGATGTTTTCTGAGTAAGCATAGTTTATTTTGGGGCCATATGCAAACACAATCACAGTATGACTTTTTTTAAAAAAAACAAATCCACATGAACTAACAAATAGGAATCGTACTGATAGAGCTTTAAATGGATTGCTTTGACTATTGAGATGTTGTAATAGTGATCAATGTTGTGATTAGTTGGAATCAAAGCTACTAAAAATATAAATTTTCTTTAAAAGAACAAATTATAGCCAAAGATAACAATGTAAAACATGTCATAATCTTCCTATTACAAAATACTGTTAAGAATTACAATTCTCTCCTAGTCTAATATCTTTACTATTTCAATTGCTTCATTTTTTACTTTAATCTTTACTTTTTTCATTTTTTATTTTAAAAGTGAATCATATCTGCATTTCTAATGTAATGTACAAACTACTATTATTATTTTGGGAAAATAACTAAATTGTGACTTACATTAAGCTTCAGAGAACACATTTACACCATTTCCTGTAAATGTGTTAAACACACAGTAACACATTTTAACTTCCATTTATATAGACAAGCAGGTAGGTTTGCTCTAGCTCTCAGTGTATGTTTATTGTAAAGGTAAAAATTGTAAGATTGTAGTTGGTAGTAAAGATTAACTAATAGAAAATGAGACTGATCTTGTCTAAATATTACAATGTCTTGTATTAGTCCAAACTGATATTTCTTATACGTAGGCCTTTAAATTATTATGTCTGTCTCTCTCTCTTTCCTGCTCTTTAGTATATTTATGTCCTAGCCTTTCACCTCAAGCATTTAGATCCAAATGTGATTTTATATATTGGGCATATTCTTTAATGTTATAAAGTATTTTTGTTTTTTGCTGCCCAGAGTCACATCAAGTAGAGCAGTCCTTTAAATGCATAAAATAAGTAAGTACCATCTTTTATTCAGCGGCACAAAGGAGAATTCATAAAGATCTTCCTGTATTTTCCCATAAGAATGATCTTTTGCCAAAGGTTGGGCTATGTGAGAGTGATTGATTTAAAATCATTCAATAAGCTTCTATGATGAAGAATATGCTAGATGGATCTCTCTACTCCTAATTTGATACATTAACACTGCCTCCCACCAAAAATAATAACAATTGTAAGCTCAATCACAATGTATGTGAAGACAAAAAGGCACAGTTGCCTTAGTGCATAGATGAAATAAAGAATCTTCCTCTTACCGGTATTACATGCTTTTCCTATTGGTGTAATGGTGCAACAATGAGGAGGGATGTGATGGTATTCGGAAGTGGGAGAGGTTATCATGAAGACAATCAACAAGTGGTCAGCTAACTATAAAAACCAGCTAGATGAAGTTGGAAGACATAACTACTCAGGTATGGCAAATATTTTTCTTGGGGCCAGTTACATGCAACATTTGCATTTATGATCTGGATTGCTTATCAAATTTGCAGGTGGCACAAAATGGAGGTCTGGTCAGCACCCTTGATCACAGAATAAGACTGCCATCGAATTTGAACAGGATGGAGGATAATGTTGTGAGAAACAAGATGTCCTTCAACAGAGAAATTGTATTATTCTTAGGGAGTTAAAATATAGGTCACATAAGATGGGCCATCATAGTTTGGAGATTCTAGATGGTAAAAATTGACAGCAACTAAATATGTGACAGGGAAGTGAAGCTAAGATTAGATTAAGAGTTTCTCATTTAGTTTAGTATCTGTAATGTTAGGGAATGAATTCACTCGGAGACAGCTAACTAGACAAAAGGTTTATTTAACAGAACACAACTACCAGCGCCGGTCAGTTCTGACAGCTTCCCTTTTATAGGAAAGCTGTCAGTCCATCTGGCCAATCAGGGTGCGAGAATCTCCTGCTCGAAGAACTGACAATGAAGAACTGCCTAGATCCGTAATTGATTGCTCTCGCCTTCCGTCAATGACCTCTAGTGGTGTTTTGCATTCCGCTGGATACTTAACAGTATCAGGTTTACCTTTAGGTCAAATCTAGTATTATATTTAGCTAATATTTAGTGGTAATCATAGATTTTATGTGAGAATTGCTTACTTGAGTAAAAATAATGTAAAAAGAACCCTAGTATTTAGTTTATGATTAGATTTCATAAGATCTATGGTTAAATTTAATAGTTGGGTTAGCTTTTGGATCATCTTTTATGATTACTGTCACACTGACCTTCAAGAGGCAAACATGTAACTGTTTTTTTTTCTTGTTTGGGATTTGCCAGATGAAGGTAGCCACAGATTACTTCATGGAGTTCAATTTTCTATGAGAAAATTTGAATTGTGGGAGGCAGCTGAAGGGTGTCTATATGGGGCTGGTTCTGGTGAGCAGAAAGAAAGGGCAAGTAGCTATGGAAGATTGCAGGATAGGACTTCTCCTCCTTTCCCTTGCCTTGTGTCTTATTTCTCAATTCTTGTTTTAGAGATTGGAAGGCTGAGGTTTCAGCCACGGAACCCCAACAAGGATTTCGGTAATCCCAAGTGGACACAGTCCAGAGTTGCTAGGGTAGCCATTTATCTCTTCCCAACCTGCAAGTCTAATTTTAATTGGCATCATTTGACATAATGACACAAACGAAATGACACAAATATCACAAAGTCATTAGACATTTGTGAATAATGAACTCTCCTTCCCCATTAATCCTTTAAAATGAAGTAAAAACCTCCTAAATGGTTGAAATTATAATTTTAAAATGTTCTAACATGTGAGAAACCAGTGAAATCAGTGGAAGTGGATCCTGTTAACTTCTATAATTCTGAATATATATACTTACTGAAGTTGCATTCATTTTGTATTTTCATTTCATAAAAAGTTTGGAGACTTACACTTCATAGTTCTATTCAAATCTCATTGCCCTACTCACTATTGTCTGATCTCCAGTTCATTCTCCAAAGATGATTTGCTTTTGGAGTGCTCTATGACTTTGGAAAACAATTTTATATTTGGTGTTTTGTCATTTAACAACATTACCAGTGTAGAAGCTATCATGAGCCATGGTGGTGCAGTGATTAGAATGCCGTATTGCAGGCCAATTCTGCTCAAATTCCTTAAATTCTGACTAACTCAAGATTGTCTCAGCCTTCCATCCTTCTGAGGTAAGCAAAATCAGGACCCAGATTGTTGGGGGCAATAAACTGCTTAGACAGGACTATAAAGTACTGAGAAGCGGTATATAAGTCTAAGTGTTATTGCTATTTGCAAACTAAACCAAACTCCATGTTTGTATGAAATCAGATATGGAAAAATAAGAATGAAAAAAGACCTAGTGTGGTCATGATATTCAGGATTCTTATAGATTCAATCACACAGCTATCAACTGATGACTGATTAGAGATGAACAAAGATAGTTTTATTCCTGCTTGGCCTGATTGTTCCGTAGCAATTATCAAGAGGCATTAAGAAACCACAAATACAAAAAATAAGATTGGCTAATTATCCCGAATAAATTAAAATAATTCTGCACTATGGCAGATATATTTCTAATGGCATCAAGAAATTACTAAACTATATAATTCTTCTGATTAATTGGTTTGAATTAATAATATAATGAAATAGCATTGTTGTAAGAGGGATTTTAAATGGCAGCATTACTGAACTTTAAA
Source organism: Pareas carinatus (assembly GCA_032468095.1). Taxonomy (NCBI): domain Eukaryota; kingdom Metazoa; phylum Chordata; class Lepidosauria; order Squamata; family Pareidae; genus Pareas; species Pareas carinatus. The sequence goes on along the minus strand of JANHFO010004541.1, from coordinate 43,086 downwards.
TCCATGTCTTAGAGAAAAGCAGAATTTCAACCAGCTTTTTTTAATGCTAGATGCTGCCATGCTGTTAATCACTGGCATCTATAAAATTTTGTTGGCCATATAAAATGAGGCATAAGGAGCAGAGCAAAAATTCTTATACAACTTAAGAAATAAAAAGAAATTTTCTAACAGTGAGAACAAGCAACCAGTGGAACAGCTTGCCTTCAAAAATTGTGGGTGTTTTATCACTGGAATCATTCAAGAAGAGACGAGACAGCCACTTGTCAAAAATGGTATAGGGTCCCCTGCTTGAGCAGGGGAGTTGAACTAGATGACCTATTATTCTGTATTATTGCTAGCTAGTAAGGGAAGATTTCATATTCTTAATATGAGTCACATAAGGGAAGATTCCTATAGAAAATTTCATGTGTTACATTATATTTCCTCAATGCAATATAAATTAAAAGAAACAGAACAATAATACTTTTATTGATTTGGCAGACCATAAAAGGAATAGCTGATTATCATAACAATGTCCTCAATAAGACTGCTAGGTTTTTCTTACAAAATTTCTTGTCTTTCTGCACTCTCAACTTCCCACAAATTTAATTTATTTGATTTTGCTGTTATCTTTGTCAGATTTTGACATGACAACACTCCTTTCACCCAAATTTAGTACCAAATAAAGCTACACCAGCCTTTTTGATGATGGATATCATCAAAAACCCTTTCTTCATATAGGAGCATAGTACAGCAGGCATGCATGTGTTCTCTTCACATTCACAAATATGATTACAAATAAAAAAGAATGACACATTTGCAAAGTATTTAAGAAGCAAACCATAAGTCATTAGGCCAATCCCCCTCACATCAGACAGAGCAAATGACTTAAGCAAACTGTATAAACTAGATATCAAATCATGACAGTTTCATAATAAGCATCTATGATAGAACTGTGCTTTACAGATCAGAGGCATTTTTCAAGAATTGCCCCTAATAGGAAACTGAGCTCTCCAACTGAGTAGAGAAAACAGTTTGGCAGGAGATGCCAAGGGTGAGGCATTTCTTCTGTCGTTTACTATAGTTCATGTAGTTAGAGTACATGAAGTCAGAGAACTCTTGTGATCTGCAGGGAATGTTCTAATTTTCCTCCCTGAAGACAAAAGCTATATATGTTGGAAGTGCACTCATATTGCTGTTCTGGAATAGAAGGTGATGGGACTAGTGACAAAAATAGCCACCCTTCTAACTTATTTGGAAAGAGGTGGAATTATTGAACAGTGTCACACAAAGGACTTATAGAGGACAACACCTTCAGAAGAGAGAAGTCAAGTGGCTGGGATGGAGAACAGAAAGAATATCTGTCAGGAATCTCTCTTATATTCTTGAATTTACAAATAGGCTTCTAGGGCCTCACTGGTGATGATGTATCTGTATCTCTGGAAGAATCACGGTTGCCATAAATAGGGGATGAGAAAGAGAGCTCTATAGGCTCTGTCTAGTGAATGATTCTCACCTCTTCCCTGGAGACGTGAACAGTGGATGTTTGGAGACTTCACACTGGGTCAGAAAACCATCCAAAGGATTGCTCCAAGGTTATTCAGGATCATATATCAGATATAGTTTTTTTGTATTAGCTCAAAGTTGGCCTCCAGTGTCAGTCTGGTTGAGATGACTGAAATACGATCTAGTAAGATTAATTGGGGACAGTATGAGTCCTTTGACTTCAAAAAAGAGGGCAGGGTCTTCAGAACAGTTAGTGTGGCCATCAACAAAGAGTCCTTGGGAGTAGTTTTCACCTTACTCCCCCTACTCCCTGATAACATCACACCATACAGAAACTGTAAGTAGCAGAAAGAAACTTGAGCCTGACAAGCACGAGAAACTAAGATGCGGCTCAAATCTTAGTGACTTACTAACTGAGCATGGTCTTGAAGTAGGACTGAGTTACAAGGAGGTCACTCTAACTTCTATGCTTCTAAAAAATAGATACAAGCCCAAAATTACCAATTAGGGCTACAGCTCATGAAGCAGTTCAAAATGAGTTAAGGAGAGGCAAGAAAATCATCCTATCAGTAAGCTCTCTCTCGTTCACTTTGATGCTATTCTGTGCTTCTATACTTCTTCTTGTTTCTCTACAGCTATGATTAATGATACAATTCCTATATTAACATGAAATTTAGCAGGACGGAAAAACAAACTAATGCTATCTATCTTAATTTCTGTCCAATTTTTGTGCAGATGGATATACTTTCAAAGTACTGTGCTGAAGCTATCAAACATACTTCCTTTTCAGACAATGATGTCAACATGCCAATTAATATTTTTAATTAAAAGGGTATTTACAAGATTAAAGCTAAATGAGGCAGCAAAGCTGTTGAGTACTAAAGCAAATGTCCAGAAGTGCACTGATGCCTGCGGGCATAATGATAACTATCTCTTCCAATTTTGGATATTTAAGAAGTAGTAACAGTTCCTCTGCAATGAGTGATTGATTAATTATATGCCATCAAGTCATGCTGGCTCTTAGCTATCACAGAGATGTTTTTCTGTGATAAACTGTCCCTAACCTTGTCTTCCAATAGTATATTGCCTTTAAAACTTATTTCCACATATTAAAAGACACTGTTTTGTTTTTAATACAGTGTTATCAACTCTTATTTTCCAAACGTTTATGTACTGTATACAGGGCTGGATTTAGATGAAAAGAGGCCCGAGGCTATTCCATTTATGAGGCCCTTTCACCTTCCATTTTTAAGTTTGTAAATTATGTAAATTACATGAGAAATAATAAAATACATCATTGAGGCCCTAGACTGAAACCTAGTTAGCCTATAGGAAAATTCGGCCCTGTCTGGATCTTGAAAGAATTTTATAACCCACTACTTTGGGGTTATATCCGGACCTACTTGGTTGATGAAAGTTATAGGTAGTGACAGGAAACTGAATAAAGGTGGAGGTTAAAGCCTCTTTGAGTAAGGGATTTGTTTCTCCATTCTTGAAAAAGATAGTAGTACATCTCCTCCATTAAACTCATACTAAAACCCAGCTGTTTTGGATGGTTATCAGCCAATCTCTAATTTTTTCATTCTTTAGAGAAAAATTCAGAAGATTATATGTTTGTAGATATGGAAATCTTGTAATAAAACAAATTTATGTGGTCTATTCTCATTTGGGATTCAGGACTAAGCATGGGATGAACTGAAAAGTCAGCTTCTTTACAGTCTTGTTGGGATTGCAATAACTAGATTGCAAATTTCCTAGTCCTGCTGGATTTTAGCTGCCATGACTATTATCCTTCTAGACAGAAAAAGGAATATAGATAATGGAACATTCTGTTCTATTTTAAAAAAGTTAAAGAATTATCGATCCTTAAAACCCAAGAGGTTTATAAGGTACTTCTAGACCAGTGATTACAAATGTTTTAGAGATCGAGTGCTCAGACGAACCACGGGTAATGAGTTGCGGCTCATGACATCATTACCTGGTGCCGTAACTCCTTTCTGAGCATGTGCATGTCCCTGTGAAGTCATCACCTGGTGCCGCTATTCCTTTCCAAGCATGCTCAGCTAAGCTTTGGGCTGAGGCTGGGATGACTTGTTTCACGTGCCGACAGAGAGGGCTCTGCGTGCCCACTGTTGTACACATGCCATAGGTTCACCGCCACTGATCTAGACTGCAGCTGATCACTCTTTTCGTTTTTCTATTAAAATGTGAAATAGAATGTATGGTCCTTACTATATGGTTAAATTAACAAGACATTCCTTGTTTATTGACATTCTATAACTTTTGAAAATAGCCCGAATCAACAAGGATGGAGTAAGGAAAGAAGATCAAGCAGCGAATTCCTGAATATCTAGAAATGAACAAGGCAAACATTAGAAGTCTAATGACTTCGTTAAAAACAGGTGACTCCAAATAAATTTTATTGCCTTCTTTGATTAAGTAACTAAATTACTGGATAAAGAAAATGCTATGGTTATAGTTTAATTGGACTTCAGTAAGACAGACAAAATAGACAATAGCCTATTTCTAGGTAAGAGAACAATCTGGAATAGACAGTACCACCACCAGATGGATTTGCAACTGGCTGATAAGCTGCATTCAACACGTAATCCTCAAAGGAACCATATCTACCTGGAGAGAAGCAAGCAGTGGGTATCTCAAGGTTCTGTCTTATTCCCAGTGCTCTTAAACATCTAGATGAGGGAGTAGAAGGGAAGTACATCAGATTTGCAGATGACAACAAGCTGGGGGGAGCAGGATTGCTAATTCTTTGGAAGATAAACTCAAGATTCAGATGGGTTTTAACAAATTTATGGCGTGCCTGACGTGGCATTCAGAGCCCTCTCTGTGAGCATGCGCACCATTGCCCCAGAAAGCCAGAGGGATGCAGGCTGAGCTGCTCACCTCCCCCTCTCCATTCGGGCACATAGGACTCCACCTGTCCTATGTGCCCGAACAAAGAGACCTAAGGGTAGACAAGTCCCAGAGATCTAACATAGGAGACCCTCGGCATTGGTGGAGGCCGTGCCCGGAGTCTCTCAGAAGCTTCCTGAAGGAGTTTCAGAAGCTAAGATGGTCACGATCTCCCCGTCCTCTCACCCATTGTAGACTGATCTTTGCAGGCCCAGTCGAGCCTGCAGGCGACCTCCTATTTAGATGACTTTGTCAACAGGCGAAGCCATCTAAGGGGTAGGGATGTTGTATTCTCATACTTACCCAGATTTCCTGGAGCTGGCAGCCAGCAGTCCATTCGGTCTGTGTAGTCTGGCCTGAAAAAGAAAGGTTGCTTGTGATTATCTAAAGCGCGAAGCCGCACCAACTTAAATAAAAGCCAGCCAGCATTAGCCGCTCTGGAAGTTGTGTTAAGGAATAAAGTCTGCTGTTTGCCAGAACACTGCTACTCCTGTCTCATTTATTTATTTATATTTATTTATATTTATACTTCTATACTGCCCTTCTCCCCGAAGAGACCCAGGGTGGTGTACAGCCATTTAAAATGCATTTCAACATACAAACAACACGTTAAAAAATAATTTAAAAATAATTTTATATAGTGGCTGAATTTAAAAGATAGAAAATGTAAAACCAATTTATAACACAATTAAAAATTTGAAATGTTTAAAAT